>JAZHYW010006435.1:0-10507 GCA_037355805.1 Ixodes ricinus
TTTTCACAACCCTCGATTGCAGTCGCGGATTTCTTCAAACCAGGAAGTCTACCCGGCTGATGTAAAGAAGACCGCATTCATTTGCCACAGGGGTTGTTCGAATTACACTCGCTCTTCCTTTGGTTTGTCCAACTTCTTCAGCCTTAACGTGCCTCAATGGACGTTGTAGCCCGGTGACGCGAAGTACGAGCTTGCGATGGCGTGCACGGACGACGTAGTGGTGTTTTCACGAACGATTCGAGGAGCATCCTCGTGCACCTTCACATCATACTTGAGCGAATGCGTCAGCCGGCCTTACGATTCATCCAGATAAAGTCCAGCTGGCATCGCCTGGGTAATCAACCTTCTCGGACGTGTTGTAGATAACGGAACGCTGCGCCCGAATGGCGATAAGCTGCGCGCAATAACGAGTACCTGCCCCCTTATGACGCCGTAAAGCTCATGCGATGATATCTCGGGATTGTTTTAAGCCAGAGATTTCGACCTGCAGTGCGCTGAGATAACTGGAACCCTGAAACCGATTGGTTCTGCAAAAACGAGATGGTGCTGGGGGCAAGAGTGACGAACCGCATTCTGCGGTGCTTCAAGGGCTGTGGGGACTGGAAAACGCGTGCCTAAATCTGCCCGACTTGAATCGTACCGTTCATCTTGCAGACCGACGCAAGCTGACGGCGCACCGGAGCAGTTCTTCTGCAGTGAACATGACAGCGCTCTTCGCCCCGCTCGCTGCCGCCAGCGCACACGTTAACCGGAGCGCGAGCGAAACCACTCAACAACCGAAAAAGAGTAAGTCTGGCAACTATTTTTGCGCTTAAGAAGTTTGACATGTACCTTGACGGCGCTTCTGTTTAGCATTCAAACTGACCACATGGCTCTCCGTGGCTCAAAGCGCTTCTGTACCCGGCTGGACGACGCGCTCGATGGGCCTCTTCGCTCCAGCAGCTACAAATACACAATCGAGTACAAGCGTGGAGCGGCTAACCACGTTGTGCAGATGCGTTATCCCGTGCCTACTTCTCGGGCAGGGACGGCAGGTGGATCCCGACTTGGTGGCCCTTGGCCACTGCGGCGCCCATCGCGTTAACCAGATTCGGCGGTGGGGAACCCTTGGAGCAGAGAGGCGATCTCGAGTGGTACCCAGCTGTTCCGATGGACTTCGTCATGAAGGCGATCTAGCAGCTGAATACCAGAAGAAAATCTGGCTGACGGTGGGAATCCCAGCAGACTGGACTCCGTACCTGCTCAGCAGCGACGGCATCCCGCTGCGATACATCCCCCAGGTGGACGATGGGTCCAGCGGCCCGCCATTCCGGACGGTAATACCACGTAAACTGCGTAAGTCATTCATAAGGTATGTGCATGATCCTGTGCTTGGCAGGCCGCCAGCGGCGGGAGCAAAACTTACGAAAAGTTGTCCCAAACCGCAACGTGGCCAGGTATGAGGCAGGTGATGTAATGAGCACAACGTAGCCGCCCAGTTTGTCAGAAGACGAAACCGCCGAGGCTGTGCCAACCACCAGGTTTAAGGCACTCGGCAGAAAGCGCAAGTACCCTGGGCGGTGTGTTGCCTGACGAGCGTTGTCGGTCCCTTTCCCCGTGGTCCACGCGGCAATCAGTATTTATAGTAGTGACCGACCATTTCACGAAGTGGGTTCGAACTGTTTCCTTTACGCAAATTGACTTCCTCGGAAAATCTGGAACTGCCTTCTCGAGACGTTCGCGCGCTTTGGCTTTGCCGCAATACGTGTTACAGACAACGCTTCCTACTTTGTTAGCAAGGTGTTCGTGGATGCGTGTAAGGCGCTAGGCATACGGCACAAACGGACTTCGCCATACCATCCACAGGCGAACATCACGGAAAGAGTGAACCGTAACCTGAAGCAAATGCTTGTAGCGCATACAGAGCGACACAAAGACTGGGACGCGAAATTGGCGGAAATGGCATTCGCTACCCGCACAACAATCAACCGGTCCACGGGTTTCACTCCGGCTCAACTTAACTTTGGGAAAGAGCTCGTGTTTCCCTGGAAACGGCCTTCTTTGCACAGATCCTGCAAGCATGCAGCGCACTACCACGCAGTTCGCAGAAGATCTCCGGAAGCGCTTCACGGAGAACCTGCGTGAGGCTCGAGAGAGCCTCGACGTCTCGAGACTGCAGCAGGCAAACCAGTACAACAAAGGGAGGCGGAATCTGCAGTTCAAGGTAGGAGATCTGGTACTGAGGCGAACTCATCCGCTGAGTGATGCGGCTAGAGGCTTCACGGCCTCCTTAGCAAAGAGGTGGGATGGCCCCTACCGTGTTAGTAAGAAGCTCTCCAACTTGTCTTACGAGCTGGTGCATTGCGAATCGGCTGAAATGTGCGGGTCTATTCATGTCGCCGACCTAAAAGCTTTCTATGAACCCGAAGAGGTAGATGTGTCGCAGGTTCCAGATGGCGACTATCCGGACCACCTCTCGGAAGATTCCACACCGTCTCTGCCGCGGTACAACTTGAGACGGCGGTGAGGACGACCGGGAGTAGCACGAGCTCTAAGTGCATTATGTTCATTCCCTCTTCTGTGTTTTTGGGGGGAGAAGAGAAAGGGGCCGCGCTCCCGTGTGCACAGTGGGGCAGGCATCTTTCGTGTGCGCGGCCGCTTGTTCCTACCACGCCATTGCCTCATGTTGTTTTTAATTTCTAGTTCCTGGTGCCAGACAGCAGCGACTCAGCTCCCATCATCAGAACCCCCCCCCCCCCACAGCCGCATCGGTACTGTCCGGAAGTACTGACGTCGGACCCGTGCTCGCCCATCTGAGAAGACCCTTGCGACCCAGAGGGAAGGCCCCCAAGACCCAAGACCATCTAAGACGTCCTCCGCTTTCGTTTTTGGAAGGGGGGAGATGTGTGGGCAACCTGGGGATTCCAAGCGGTTGGCTCAGGTTGCCCCTTCAACAATCGTGCGTAGTCATCTTGACCACGAGGGGGCCAAGGGGAACTGGCCACGCGAGCGGCGCTCCGCCGCTGATAAAGGGCCGCCGCAGCGTATGCGCGGGGCTGTTGGGATCGCGCCGCAGGCGATAGCGGTCATTAAATGTTTACGTGTTGTTGAACCGGTGTGCTGTGTCATTCCCCGAGACGGGTAGCAGCAAGGGAAACCCTACAAACTTTTCCCATTCAGTTACGGCGAGCTCTAGTTTCTTAATATAAAGTACAGATGGCGACACGTGTTCAAGAACAGCTGGATGTGCATTTTCCGTCGTGTGCCGCTTGGAACGCCACGTGAAAGACAGAAAAAGCGCCAGATGTCAGGGTGTCAGATGCCTGGATGCCCGCAGTGAGCGAGCCAGAGATGTCAGAACAACAAGCGCGAGGCTGCGGGTGCACCACAGCTACTTTTGCACGCGTTCTACTGTGCGTCGGTACACATGCCCGACGCGATCCAAATGAAATGGGCGCCATGAAATGCATTCTGCCATTTCAGATTCCGCCACGTATGCGAAAACATTTTAATGTTTTTATCACTTGCAAAAATCATTTTCGCAATCAAACTATGCTTGTCGGAATGGTTTGACTATATTTTGTTTCAAAAACCACCTCGGTGGCTCTTAAGTGGCAATGATATTAAGACAAAACACAAAACATTAAATCGTCTCAGTGTCTCTGAGCCAACGCGCTGGCCCATAAATCCATATTTGTCGGGTTTAAATATCGGCCGAGGTGCCCGCAATCCGACGGAGGCCAATCTGAGATTTCGGTTGCACGTCAAATGATCTCCAGTTAGTCAAAATAAACCCGCCATTCTTTTTTTTTTTTTATTGAAGCGTGTTAAGTGATTTTTGTTGGTTTGACTTGTGAAACCCTAAGATCTGAATATTTGCTTTGCTTTACCCTAGTTCGGAGCGCAGCCAAAGCTACGGGCTGATGAAGCCGCTGAAGCAGCGCCAAGAGCGCGAGGTTAAGCTGTTCGTTCTCTTTCTGTGCCTATGCGGTCGGGCTAAACTAGAGGCACTATATAAGCTACGCTTCATATACATCTTGGTGTTGAAAATGATGGTTGTCAGTTATCTGAAGCTTTATCTGAAATCACAGGAAACGCTTTTCCGTCCTCCGCCAAATGTTTAAACAGTTCGCGACAAAGCAAAGCAATATTACGTGAGCTTCCTGACACCGCACTTTTGAATCATGACGATCGGCAGTTGCATTTGATTTGTTACTAACCACCAAGATGGCGGCGCCCACAACAATATCGGGGGGAAAAGTGCCGCTACTCTAAGCGTAGCTCATTTAGCTCACAGGCTAAACAAAGTGCGGTGGGGGATCGTTGGCCGAGTGTGTGGTGGCACCGCAGATCAGAGCACGTGGAGAAAGGCTGGAGCGCGAGCTCCGTTCAAAGCACGGAGCTCACGCTGCATAACCTGTAGGAACTAAATCCCCTCGATGTGTTTGCGTTGGTCTTTCAAGTAACCTCAAATGTGCCAGGGCACGAGGCCTGTCTCTCGAGCGGCCCTTGTAGGCAAATGGCGGCCCAGCACTAAAATGACTGGCCCTTGAAAGCGAATGGCGGCGGAGCACCCGCTCGTGGCACGTGTCTTGCGCGTTTCCACAACAATGGTTGGCGGTACTTGTAAAGAACGCCTTTATCAAAGGGCTTTAGCAGAGACCCTGGGTTCAGTCGCCCATCTGCATCCTACCGTCGTGCGATCGTGTACCACATATACTGCGTAATGCACGTTGAAGATCCCGAGCTTTAACAGTTGTACTGCACTTTTTATAATCTTCAACGGGTAACAATGTCGCCCGACGAAACTGCTGCTCTCTAAAAAAAATAACGACTAATTTTGAATGCGCCGTTACACTGCATTTTTAAGGTGTGTTCGCGTGTTCGCGTTTTTTTTTTTTTGTCTACATCTTTGATTATGCGGTTCTCACTTGTGATGAAACAGACTATAGATGTCGGACTTCTGGAAAAATATTATATAACTAAGAAAATGGCACATGAATGCAAAAGACAAAAGCGCACTTAATAAAAATAATTGAAATACTCGAATTGATTATAATTGTGTTTTCAAAGGTGCGCACCAAAAGCTATAAAAGCGAGTTCGATGCTTTGGATGGTGCGCTTGTTCAATGGAAGTGTAGTTCAGGGCAGTATGCTCGCGCTTGTATGTTCCGCTTCGCTCGCACGATAAAACCAAATACTTTACTGGTAATGTATTTAGTGAAACAAAGCTTACCTTCTGTATATGTGCAATGCCCTCAGTTTACACGTGATTACACACTTGTTTATCATTATTGTTTTCGTTCCCCTCTGCGATTCATTTCGTGCTCTTTTGTGTGCTACATGCATTAGAGACCAAGGTAACCCAGGAGAATTCTATTTCGCGGATTGTAAAAAAAACCTATGCAACTTGCCACGTGTGCCACAATCAATACAAAATATTCTAAGTTTCACATGTGACCGCTTGCCTGAGTAAACATTGTTGTTTGTCAAGAACAATTGCGATTGTATGAAACCACGTTGGAAAATCTCCTTCTAAGCACGCGGCCGTTGGCAGGCAGTGAATACTATTAATCGGCGCCGAGATGATTGACAGGTGGAGTTTTTCTATCAACCCAGAGTTAGAATGTTTCCTTCTTTCTGTTGTAAGCAATCAGGAGACAACTTACACCAAATCTGAGGGTAATAGAGTACTATGAGCATTCAAACATAACGGCCTGAGCAGTATATATGTGTACAAGTTTTAGCTTTTGATGCACCCTTAACTTTCGAATCGCTCAACGCTAGTGTAAAATGTAGGGCTGTTTCATTCTTAATCAGCAAACCATGTGCGTGCTTGCACTATATTTTATACAACGTCAAACTCTACCCGTTTGCATCTTTCATTTATGCACACCACTACTTGCGCGCATAAATCACCAAATTAAGACTGGTACAGGATGTCACAAAACAAATTTACAGGGTTCTTTTTTTACCGCAAAAATAAACTACGCATCGCCTAACGCTCATTCTCCGCCCAAAGGTAGCGCTACGTAACAACCAGATGCCAAAGTTTCATCCCGAACGGACACCTTATTCAAAAGTTTTAAGTGGTTTCCTGAAAACTTCAATGGGAAAATGGAGCCCATTTTGCCCGTTTTCGGTTTCTGGTGCCATAGAGCCCCATGTATTCGAAAACTCCGTCGGCCGCTATTTTCCCATTGAACTTTTCAAAAAATCACTTATAAATTTCGAATAAGGTATCGGATCGGGCTGAAACTTTGACATCTGGTTGTGACCTCTAGGGCTACCTTTGGGTGGAGAATGAGCGTTCGGCGATGCCTAGTTTATTCTTGCGGTAAAAAAAAAACCTGTAATTTTCTTTTTGTGACACTCTGTACATTGTTTAAACTATGTGCAAAAGCTATCCACAGACCCAGAATCTTTGCCTGGCCATTCATTGCATTTATCACTGGATTCGTATTAAAATTAATTCTTACAATTTATTGCTGTGAGTTAATTGTTAACCTCGGCATTGTTTTTATTATGACTCCCGCACCAGTCCTACTTTGGGTTTACCAAACTCAACATCTAAACCTCAGTGTCATTTTTCGTGTTTTCCAGTCTCGTGGTTTTGGTCAAAATAAACACCCAGCTACCTAAATGAGACACCTGACCGCCCAAAAAATAGTTCATTTGTTTTGATTTTTTAGGTAGTTAATTCCTCAAGCTAGAATTTCGGAAACCCAAGTCTATCACGTCATCACGTTTTCCTGGAAATCCACAAAGAGCCAAACACATGCACGACAAAAGGGCCGGCCCGTCATATTACCACCCGCAGAGCCGAGAAAGCAACGCTCGGTCACGGACTTCTAGAAGATTCGCGTTCATTCTTGCACCAGACGTAACTTTTGCCCTGCTTTCTTGTTCTCGAAAGTGCCAGTTCATCCTCGCCCAGAGCGCGCGACGCTCAAACCTTCTTTGCCGAACTTTCGAGATAGTGACGCACTGTAGATAAGCAGCTGCCCGCGACCTTGTCGAGTCAGTCTCGCTCTCGCTCTCTGTTACGCTGCCGAATCGCCGCTTGCTTTTCTGCTGCCTCGACGCTCTTTCTCTATACTTATTCTGTTTGGCACAAGTTCGCCGATTAAACCTTTATTTTTCAGTGCACTGTTCGTCCTCTCGTCACCTTCATTCGTGACAATATGAATCTGATCACATTGAAATATATGTAATTGGCTTCTGAAATCTCCGATAACGGCGCACAGGCAATTTTATATTTTTCAACGCGTCGGTGGTTTTGTTGTGCATGTGTCTCGCCATTTGGCTGAGGACGATTTTCGCCTTTTGTTCCGCCCACATTTGCTGGAGACGTGAGCTCGGAGCGTAGGCAACTGGCCCCCTTGCACGAGAACTGGCGCAGCCGTGCGCGTTCCAAAGAAAGGCTGACCAAATAGGCAGCGCGCCCGTGGCATAGCGGTAATCGCGCTTGCCTTCCACGCAGAAGGCTAGGGTTCGATTCCTGGCCGCGCCTACACCTTTTTGCTGACGCTGTAATGTGAAGTTCTAGTAAGTTCGAGAGCCGCCTTGCTAATTCGAGGTTAGAATGTTCTACGAACCGAACCTTCCACGCCGAATGTTCCCGAAGCCCACGTGTGTACAAAAGGGGCTCCGCCTGGCAAGCCGAGTCAGTTTTTGCCCCAGCGTTCGACTCCGCTCTTTCGCCGACTTCGACGCCCGCGACGCTCTGCTGTTATCTTTTGTTTCCTTCTTTATTTTTGGGCACAAGTTCGCCCGATTAAACGTTTAGTTTACTCAGTTATTCACCGCCTCATCACTTGTCATTCGTGACAATATAACTTCTCAAACATATAGAAGTCTGTTATTGCCTCTTTTACGTGGGGAACATTACTTTTATGTGTCTGTGGGCTGGACAAAAACAAAGTAAACAGGGGCGCGCGGCGGAACTATGACGATTACGCACGCAAACCGTCAGAAAGTGTCCAATTAAGTAGCTGCCATGTCGAGTAGAACGTGAAATACTACTTCGTTTTACTTAAAGGGATGCTGAACCGAAATCTGGATTCCACAAAACACGCGGCAAAAGCGTGCAACGGGATGCTACAAACACCAAAACATCACTCATACAGTGATATCTCAAACGGACGACCGTATTTTTCAAGAAAAGGAGGCGCTTTTGACAGGTTTGTTGACGTCATGTTTCTCCGAGAAGGAGAGGGAACGGCCTCGCGTCTTCTCCGCCTCGCCGCCTTGAGGGAGTTGAAGCGAAGAGAGAAGGAAACGAGGTATCTTGACGTCACGCGCCTCGTCGGCCTTGTTCAATCTCGACCTCTTTTTTCCAAAATACGGCCGCCCATTCGAGATATCGCCTTGCGAGTAGTGTTGTAGCGATTGTAGCGTCCCGCCTACATCTCCTGCATTGTTTTTCTGAAATCCAAATTTCGGTTCACCATCCCTTTAAGAAAAAATAATCTTGGAGGACGCCTGAGCTTCGCCCTTAGAAGTGGAACGCGATAGCGTTAACGGGCCTCGTTTGCATCGCATTCTCATTTCCCGTGCAAGCGTGCCTCGCGTGGCCTAGTCAAAAGTGTCTGACTCGCAACCGAAGGGTCGTGGGTTCGAATACCATCTAAAATTCTTTTTTTTTCTTTAAGGCAAAGGAATTACTTTAAAAAATGAAATTATTTGAGACATACGGCAACCTTTAATTCGCATTACATGTAATGTTTTAATCACTCTCATTCCACGCGTGATGTCACATTTCACGTGAGCATTGTGGGTTGTTTGAAATTCTTGCGCGAGGGCATGTAGCTCTGACGTCATGACCCTATCGACCAATCAGGATTTCCCAGTCACGCCACCGACATCAGCTTTTCTGCGACATAAGCTCCTTAACGCTATCGTGTTAAAATCATCAATTAGCAAGGTTGATGTTCATTTGCAAATTAAATTGACCAGCATCTTGTCAACAACAAACCTCAACAGCCAGGCTATGCCAGCTTATCCTGTATAAGAAAATGTTCACTGGGGCAAGCGCTATTTTGGACCAGATTCGATCTGAGCGCGTAGGTGGGTATAGATTAGAGTGAATAATTGTGATTACTCCCTGCTGCATTATTAGCGCATGCATGCGGTGCTGAGTCCAAACAATGTTTGGTTGGAACAACAAGCATTTTGATTGCCGCTCGGTGTTTCTATAAAAATAGACTGAAAGGAATTATCCTAAAACTTTCGTGACATTTTGAAAATTTCATTGCTTTTAGCTCAGTTGTGTCGTCATCATATACATATATATTGTGAAGCGTATTTCGTAAACCATATTTCATGATATATATGGTCACGAGGTGCTCACTTCATAATTTTATTTGATGTAATTAATTCCTTGGTTCAAGGACACAATCACGATTTCACTTTTAATACTGCGACACAAGGTTGTACTAATCACGGGTATCTTATGCGACCTACCACAGTTCGCGACAACATTTTATACCTTATAAATAGATCAGCTTGAATTTTAGAATTTTACTTAAACACAAAAAAGGACAAGAAAATACATGAATGTTCTAAATTTCAAGCTGATCTATTTACAGTTATGTACCAACAAGCTGAACTCTTTACTCTTGCACTTGAACATTTTGATTCAGGTAAAATATATGTTACTGGTAAACAGAGGGATTTTGAGTCGTATGAACACGACGTTACGTAGGTTAATGCAGATTTTCTCCTACTCTTGCGTCGAAATTCAATAACTGAATTTCATATTTTTGGTACCTAAAAAGCAAAAGTAAATTGCATGGACGATCGAAGAAATTGCATAGTTGATCGTTTCACGGCGTAAATAGTCTATATAGCCAGAACAACGCGGAAAATATATTCTCAATTTAGCAGTTCAAACCGGTTCGAACCGATCGAACCGGTTCGAACCGGTTTGAACCATTATTTTTTGCTCCCCGGAACTGAACCGGAACCGAACCGAAAGCCGTGAACCCGAACCGGAACCGAACCGATAAAAATTTCGGTTCGACACTCTGCAGAAGACAAACGTGCATGCGCTGTTGTGCCTCTCCCCTTGATGGCAAAACATTGCGAGCGAAAATTGCTGCTCAAAAGTTGAAAGATGAAAAATTGTAATTATTTGCAAATCTTCATTTATCATGCAAAAAAATTGCTGTAAAAAGCTTTTTTTTTTTTTTTTTGTGATGACGGTTATACAAGACAAAAACCTGTGACTCACAACGGCCGAAAAGAACAACATAACTTTCTAATTTTGCGTAGGAGCATGTTAGTACAAGAGTAAGTATCGACAGGAATCAATAAGTCGAAAAATATTTAATGTTTCTTGTTTCCTTTTGATGAATTGGGGTATGGTGTATTTGATATTTATGTTTTCAACTTGATGCTTTTAGTAAAATATTTACCATTACAATTAATAAAAAATATGCCACAGTGAGTGAAAATTATTTTAGCTTAATTGCTGCACACAATTTTCAGGGGTATAATATGCTTTCCGACAACACAGGATAAATAC
>JAZHYW010006436.1:0-43635 GCA_037355805.1 Ixodes ricinus
TTCACCGCAGTGGTAGCACAGCGGTCGTCGATCGGCCGTGCGCCACACATCCGTCTTCCTAGGCGCCGGTTGTTCAGTATTGGCGAGCTGGGGCTGCCCTTCCCGACGTCGGAAGGTCTGTGGCTCTGGCTCACGTCGCGGGGTGTGGAATACTGCCGGGCAGCTGGCGCCGGTCTCCGAGCTATTGCCGCGTAGGTCAGGGAGGGCTCCTCGGGTGCTGCTACGCTGGTAGGAGCCTCAGGATGGAATGCCCGTTGAACTGCATCACGGACAACTTCGGCTATCGACAGCGAAGCAGGCTGGTGTGCAGCAGGCAGGAACTTCTTGATTTCCTCCCGGACGACGTCCCGGATGATGTCGCGGATGTCCGGGTTGTTGCAGCTGGACGGCGAAAAGGCAGCGGAGCCGGGAAGTCTCTGGTAGTGTGAGGCCCGTGCTTGAAGGGCACGTTCGATGTTGGTGGCCTCAGTGATAAACCCTTCGACGGTGGTAGGCGGGCTCCGCACAAGGCCACCGAAGATGTTTTCCTTCACGCCGCGCATCAAGACACGCAGCTTTTTGTCTTCGGGAGCGGTTGGGTCGGCGCGATTCATCAGGTGGAGAACGTCTTCGACGAAGCTTGTGACGGTCTCGGTCGGCCCTTGGGTTCTTGCTCGCAGGAGTTCTTCGGCACGCTGTCGTCTTTGCTGGTTGGCAAAGGTGCGTCGCAGCTCGGCCTGGAATTCTTCCCACGTCGAAATTGACGCTTCGTGGTTCTCAAACCAGGTGCGTGCCGTGCCTTCCAGAGCGAAGTAGACGTTCTGAAGGCACTGCTCCGGTGTCCATCGGTTATGGCGGGCCACTCGTTCGTAATGATGCAGCCAGTCTTCTACATCCTCGTGGGCGTCTCCGTGGAAAGGCGTTGGAGTTCTGGGTGCGACCGGCAGGTATACGACGGCAGAAGCGGCCGGGGTCTGCGCCTGGTTGGCCATCGTAGTCTCCTTCGGCTTGACCGTGGGTGGCAGAGGTCCGTGTTCCGGTGGTAGACCTTGGATGCGGCGACTTGATCGGGCCTCGATCTGGTCTTCGTCGGGTCCTCCGGAGCTTGGGTTCGGACTCTTACTGCGGGAACTTGGAGGGTGCGCTGCACGGACATGCGGTACCCCGCACCTCCACCAAAATGTCACGAATGACGAGGTGACAAACAAGGAATAACTGAGGAAACTGAAACGTTTAATGGGGCGAACTTGTGCCCAAAAATAAAGAAGGAAACAAAAGATAACAGCAGAGCGTCGCGGGCGTCGAAAGCGGCGAAGCAGCAGGATCGAACGCTGAGGCGAAACTGACTGCGGCTCGCCAAGCGGAGCCCCTTATGTACACGCGTGAGGTTCTGGAACAATCGGCGTAGAATGTTCGACGCGTAGAACATTCGGACCTCGAACAAGCAACAGGATTCTCGAATTTACCAGAAAACCAAACTGCAGGGATAAACAAAAGACACGTCGCTCCCAGGAATCGAACCCTGGCTTTTCGCGTGGAAGGCAGGCACGATAACCGTTAGGCCACGCGCGCGCTGCCTACTTGGCCAGCTGCGCGCGCGGCAATATTTAGAGTACATGTACTATCGTGGACACTGTTAGCTATAACACGGCAGCGGCGGCCGTCCCGTACCCCCAGCGCCACATAGCAGGCGCCGTCCGAAACTCCGCGCATACGCCGTGTGGCGGACTCGCTCTTCTCGTTTGCGAGCACACCCTCGCTTTGTCGTCTGCTAGGCTAGGCTGCAGAGCAGGCGATGCCACAGTGCTGCTCGTCTGGTACCCTCGCCATAGCGAACTGGTCTCAAACTCATTTTCAACCAGCGATTTTTATTGGGGCAGATTGCAGAGTCATTAGGGCATTACCCCTGTCTACGTTTTTTGTTTTTTTTGCTTTTTTAGAAACAGGCGTTTGCAATGCATTTTTAGCGATATGCGTTCGCAAACCAGTATGAGCGCAGCAGGTGTGATGCAGAAATAGACTGTTATACTCCGTTTCACCTTAAGTCCGAGCGCAGCGTGCACTACAAAACGACAGAGCCAATCAAATAGCGGCAAAGGTGCAACGTCACGGAGTGCAGCACCGGGGGACCCAATAAGGTGCAAAATGTGTGCTTTTGTCGCTGCCTGGTTGGCCCTATCGTCTCGTAGCGACCACTGCGCTTAGACCTAAAGTGAAAAGGAGTATAACTGCAAGTTTGTCCCATTAAAAATTTAATCTATCGTGATATTACATTTAGTGGCGATGATCATCCTTAGCCAGCGGAGTCAGGGAATCAACAGTAAGCACCTCTTACGCGGTGGTTCGCTGAACCGTGTTCAGCGAAAATTGGTAAGCCCTGTGGCGTCGTCTGCTCTGTGCCTAGCAGACGACAAAGCGAGGGTGTGCTCGCAGGCGGGAAGAGCGAGTTCGCCACACGGCGCATGCGCGGAGTTTCGGACGGCGCCTGCTATGGGGCGCTGGGGGTACGGGACGGCCGCCGCTGCCGTGTTATAGCTAACAGTGTCCACGATAGTACAGGCTTGATAGCACAGGAGCAAGTGGCTCCCCACCGTCGACCTCATAGACAGGTTATGTTCACGTAGCCTATCATTAATACATCTTCCTCTCTGGCCTACGTACGTCCTACCACATGTTAAGGGAATGCTGTGTACTACGTGCGAGTTACAGGGCACAAACTGTATAGCATGTTTCTTTTTACCTTTCATTTGAGATACTGTCCAAATTTAAGTGCACCTTGAAACAAATCTGGGCCTTTTCTTGAGATGCTGAAAAACAACTTGAACTTGATATCTTCGGGCGACGTTTTAAGTTGTGGGATGCCTTGTGCAAGTATGGAAGCACTACCACCCGTTTTTTCTCCACATTGCACTTACTACCTTCTCCCTTTACTTTTTTAACCAAGGATCGCACAACTTCTTCTAACGGGAACCCATATCCAGGCTCCTTGCAACTAACCCCAAAGCTGCTTTTCTACAAATTTTGAGTGACGGGTTAATCTTCTATAATCTTGTAGAGGGACAATAGCGACGTCTGGGACGCACGAGAGAGAGTCTCGGTACGAGAGGATTTCACATTCCCCGTTGTTCTCTCGTGGTGGCTGGAGAGGAGACAGTTATCGTCACTTCCTATCAAGATTCCTAGATGGGCATCACAAACGAGGCATTAGCGACATCCACCAGGTGCTCCTTGTTAATCGTTTAATGTGTTTTAAAATTCCTTTTCGTGTTTCTTTCAACAAGAGATTGGTGTGTCTGATATGATACTGCTCCCTTGAACACGAACAGGCGAAGAAAAAGTGCCAAAGTTTCGTTGTAGTATCCCTTTAACTAAACTAGCAGTTTAATTCTGTGTCTGCTTCAACACAGAATCTTTCAGCTCATGCAATTTTTTCATCGGTCTGAGCCAGACCACTTGCCTTTCAAATAAGCTGCAGCTTACTACCATACGTCATCAAACTTCCTACCTGCAGTCTCTTGGGCACTTGATGCATTACTGGCCCAAGTGGCTCTGCATCCTGGATTGGCCAGAGGGCCAATCCAGGCTGCAATCCTTGATTGACACTGACAGATGGATCATGAAGCACCGTGCATGCTTGATGATCCACCTAACCTGTTCTGTCAAACAAGAAGGCACGCCCAGGCAAACAAGTGAGGACATGTGCTCACTGTAGCGACGAATAAATGATACCATTGACAGGTATATGCTTATAAAGCTACGAAAAGATACTTTTTGTAAGGCGCATGAACTCGTGCAAAACTTTATCGCTCAAACCAGGCTGGTACACTGTGATGTGGTTACCATTCATGTCTGCGAGCTCTCGAACAAGCTTCTGCACTAAACAATACATTAAAAAAGCTGAGTTAGTTGTTATTTTATTTATATGAATGACACAGAGGGGTAGAAAAAGCCCCAACTTACAATTGGCCAGTTACTTTTCCACTTTGCTTTCAGAAAAGTGCTTTCAGGAAAGCGGATATTTGCTCTAGGTGAAGCCGAGTGCTCTTGCTCCAGTTTGCATTGCCGCTAGTGGTGCAAAACTATTGATAGTACTATCGATAGTCGCCAGAAATCTAACTATCGATAGTAAAAAAAACTATCGATAGTACTATCGATAGTCGACTATCGAAAAACTATTGATAGTACTATCGATAGTTGACTAATGAAAAGCTATGGATAGTACTATCGATTGTCGACCATCGGAAAATTGTCGTTAATCGACTATCGGAAAACTATTGATAGTCGACTATCATAAACCCATCGATAGTACTGTCGACAGTTTACTATCGATAGTTGTGCAACACTAGTAGTTGGCGTCGCCAGTGGCATTACAAAGGTCACCAGCACCCGGGGCAGTAGCCCGCCGTCACACACGCCCTCCCCGCTCTCGCGTGGCACGCCGCGACCCCCCCCCCCCCCCCTCTCTCGTGGCCCGCCGCGACACCCCCTGATTGCTGCACCCGGGGCAATCCCCCCGCCCCTTGTGACACCATTGGGCGTCGCTCCCTCTTTTCTTTTTCTCGCTTTATTTTTTATTTTTTTTCAAATGGGACACCAACTAGCCCAAGCACTTATACCATCCCAACTTTGGTTCAGCTTTCAGTGATGACGAAGACAAGAGTTCGAGCGAAGAGAGGAGGAAAGGAGGCGAGAGGCGGTGCGGCAACTGTGTTTGCTCCGAGCGTGAATACTGCTACAAACTAGTAGTGCAAAACTATCGATAGTACTATCGATAGTAGTATCTATAGTCGCCAGAAATCTGACTATCAATAGTAAAAACGATCGACAGTACTATCGATAGTGGACTATCGATAGTTCTGCGACACTGTGGATAGTTTTTGAAAAACTATAAATCGATAGTATCAATAGTCAATTTATCGATAGTTTTGCATCACTAATTGCCGCCTACAATACTGTGCTTCCTTTAGCGCTTTGTTGAGCTCCACTGATGATACTAAGCTCTCGTTAGAGCCCGAGGGACTGTCCAGCTCATGCCTGATTTTTGGATGCCTGCATATACAAATATGTTTTGATGAATGCTTTGCCTAAGCCGTGGAATAATAATATTTAGCTAAGTATGACATTACACAATAATAGACTGATATCACCAGCCATTTTTGTTATGCTGCAGCAATGCATTGACCCAGGTAGCACAAAACCTCTCAGAAACATTGCAGAAATGTTATTTACCAACGTTATGTGAATGTCACTAATGTCCTCTTTTTGTAATGTTCTGACAACGTTGGCAGGTAACGTTCCTGTAACATTATAAAACATCTTGACAATGTTTTTAAAACGTTTCAGAAGTGTCATTTCTAAGGTTGCTGCAACTTTTGAGCAATGTCAACAATACCAGAACCAGCCAGGGGGACCCAGGTAGCCAGCCAGCCGGCCTGCCCCCCGCCCCCTCTCCCCCTCGAAATTCTCGTTTTGGTGGGACCTCCTTTCTTCCTCCTCAGTCAGAACATTTCGACATGGTCTCAACCCCCACCCCCCTGAAGAAAAAGAAATGACTGTGTGCCTGACTAGAACCATATTTACTGGACATCGATAACGGTTCGAACCGTGGGCGCTCACCATCAGCAGGCACCTACACAGCAACAGACTTATCTTTGGTGGTCATTGAATGCCTCCTACAGGGACTCCGGAACTATTTTGGGAGTGGGGGGCAAGTACTGCCGTATTTTTCATAATCATCATCATCATCAGCTTGTCTACGCCCACTGCAGGGCAAACGCTTCTCCCATAGCTCTCCAATTAACCCTGTCCTGTGCTAACTGCGACCAATTTTTACCCGCAAGCTTCTTGATCTCGTCTGTCGGCTTTGTATGTTTTGTTTTCTTTTAGAGCGCAGCTCTTAGGCGCCCGTTTCCGGCTTGAGCGGCGTCGCCGTCGCCGTCGCCGTCCGTCGCCGTCGGCGTAACCGCGCGGTGCATTATGGGTAAATTTTTCCGAAGAGACCCGAGGTCCTCCCGAAGGAACCCGAGGTCTTTCGGGAGGACCTCGGGTCCCTTCGGCACGACCTCGGGAGGACCTCGGGTTTCTTCGGGAGGACCTCGGGAGGACCTCGGGTTCTTCGGGAGTTGCATGCAACAGGTTGTATGCAACAGGTTGCATGCAACCTGTTGCATGTAACTTGTTGCATGCAACTGGCATGCAACCTGGTGCATGCAACCTGTTGCATGCAACTGGCATGCAACGGGAGTTGCATGCAACTGGCATGCAACCTGGGTTGCATGCAACCTGTTGCATGCAACTAGCATGCAACAAGTTGTATGCAACCTGTTGCATGCAATCCAGGTTGCATGCAACCTGGTGACGTCATCGGCATCCGCATCGTCATCGTCCTTATTACTGATGACGTCATCAGTGACATCACTGATGACGTCATCGGCATCCGCATTGTCATCGTCATCATCACTGATGACCTCATCAGTGATGTCACTGATGACGTCATCGGCATCCGCATCGTCATCATCATCATAGATGACATCATCAGTGACGTCACTGATGACGTCATTGGCATCCGCATCGTCATCGTCATCATCACTGATGACGTCATCAGTGACGTCATTGGATCGTCATCGTCAAGGTCACGTGACCCCCCAAGGTCACATGACCCCCCCCCTTCAGTACCCTTCTCCTCCTCCTCAAGAGCTGCGCTCTAATTCGGCGTTACAGGGAGTTGTAAACGGCTTTCATTTTTATTTCTCATATTTGGCCATTTTATATATTTTTATTTAATTATGTTTATTAATTGGTATAATTTTATTGACGTCTCAGTACACACGCACGGGCACCTCGTCCGTGTGTACTTTGTGTGTACTGTGTGTACTTTGAGGAAAGAATGCCGCCCACAAGGAATCTCCAGGTGTCTCCCTACATATGGTAGCTAGCATGCACACGTGTCCCAACATTTTTCTGAACGATCGCGTTCAGAAAAGAATTGTAAAGTTCTAATTCAAACATTCATGGCACCGCTCATGTGGAAAAGCCACTAGGGGAAGGTGGCGGGCAATGGCAAAAATAATGCAGTTTTTAAAAGATAAGTAAAAGAATAAATACAATGCTATGCGATGTGCAACAAAAAGGTACGACATTCAAGTTAAAAATTGAGGGCGAGACATGTCCATCAACACAAACAAGTGTGAGAAAAACCTCTTGCATCGTTAAACAGGTTGTGAAAGAATGTATACGGGTGATGTGTCATGAAAAAATACAAAATGCATGTACGAAAACGAAAGTGCGAACAAAGCCATTGAAATAGTTTGTTAGGAAAGGCGATGTCTCTCCGTAGAGGAAATGACAATATTTATACAAAAGAATATGGAAGTGGTGGAATAGAAACAAGTAAAATGAGGCAAAATAAATGAACTTCAAAATTACTATGAACTCGCGTAAACATCATGAAGTCAACATGCATATATTTCAGAAAAATTGTGCACATTGCCAGCCAACACAAGACATCAGTTACAATGTAAAGTAAGATCAGTTGAAGAAATTGACTTACAGGTCGATGCATCGCTTGTACGTGGACGCTTTAATGAGGAGCTCTCCCAAAACTCGGAGAGGCCTTTCTGTTTTTTAGACATTGCCGTTGTTGCGTCCGGAGAGCCTCGGCATTGCCGTTGTTGCGTCCGGAGAGCCTCGGCACAGCGGCGGCCGTCCCATACCCCCGCGCCATATAGCAGGCGCCGTCCGAAACTTCGCGCATGCGCCATGTGGCGGATTAGCTCTTCGCGCCTGCGAGCACACCTCGCTTTGTCGTCTGCTAGAAACAGAGCAGACGACCCCACAGCGTTTCTCGATTTTCGCTGAACACGGTTCAGCGAACCACCGCGTAAGAGGTGCCCACAGTTAATTCCCTGACTCATGAAGATGTGTCCGCTGGATAAGGATAATCAACGCCACAAAATGTAATATCACCGTAGATTATATATTTTTTTATTTCAAAATTTGATTTCAGAGTAAGCGGTCGAAAAGTGGGGGGCCCTGCCCCTGTGCAAAAATGTTCCGGAGTCAACAAAATGTTGACTCCGAACCGGGAGGGCCCTGCCCCCGGTTCCGGAGTCCCTGGCCTCCTATAAAGAAATGCTCGAACTTGGGTATTGTTAAAAAAACATTACTTTTCAATTTATTAATACAAAGTAAAATTTGTAGCACGGGGCAGCAATGTAACTCCAGACTTGTGGAAGGGCTGGAATGAAAAACAAAAGTGCAGAAAAACATGAAGTAGGCTGCTAGTCATACTCCGTTGGCTTTAAAACTATAAAGGCCCATTCACATCTTGCGACCGAGTAAGACCGACAGAGCCAGACCGGTTTAAAGCCTCCTCCGACGTCATAGGACCAGCTACGCTGCAGCGGATCCAATCCTAAGACGTCGCAAGAGGCTTAAAAACCGGTCTGGTCTCTCTCTGTCTTACTCGGTCGCAAGAGTGTGAACGGCGCTTAACAGACAGATGAATGAACACTACTGATGTAATCGGAATTAAATGAGAAAGCACCAAAAAAACAAACAAATAACAGCAAGGCCGGTTTCTGAATCCAGGTATGCTAAGCACCGTACCACTCCACCCTGCTTTCAACATTTTTTATATATCTTATGAATGTCAACATCACCTCTGATTGGATACTTTTCATTCCAGGACACATAATAGAGACAGACAACACCTGAAAGCATATCTCAGAATTTTCCACATATTTAGATTATTTCCTCTCTGAGACCTTGAAAAGACAACCAAAAGTCCCTGTAATACAGTTCATGGTCTATTTGTATGATGAAAGTTCAGGAAACCTCGTTCTAAGCTATGAACAATGGCATGCCTGTAATGTTTTAAAGCTCTGAAAGACCAAAATGTAGCTCTTCATCAAGTGTGAAAGAAGCATGTGGGTTAATACCTTAACTAAAACATTGCGATTATCTTTACCTTCGCTTCACACGTGCCGGCGCATTCCTGAGCCAGTCGGCAAGCAGCCTTTGAGACGTCCTTGCCTGTCGCATTGGCGATTTGGAGCTTGACAGCCCCTGCGCAAACATGAATTACAATGTAGCATGACTAAAATTAACCTTTCTACAAAAAAAAGTACAAAAAGCAAAAGGTGCAACACTGAAATTCCATGTACAGTGAGAGCCTTGCATTCCCGCAGGATGCCTGTAAATACCCATATCCAAGCCAAAAGACGTGTCTAAAAACTGACAAAATTTTGAGAGTCTAATGTTTCGTGTTTTAGATACTTTGTTGAAACAAAGAATTTCTAAACTAGGAAGCATTTGGGATTAAGCCCTCAGGCATGGACAACCACCCGATGGTCCAGTTGCTCTCTCTTGAACTACGACACATTAGTCACACTGAGCGTGCAGAAGGTGCCGTGGCCTGTAAGGTGCTTCCAACAATATGTAGAAGCATCCGATCAACCTGATGTCTGAATTCCTAGTTTATTCGGTGGGCGTTGAACTTGAGTCATGGACCTAAAGCAAATATATGGACGGCAACCCTGTGATGTGCCGCCACTATAGTTCACTGCATTCGGTCCTTGTTCTCATAATTTGCTACAAAAGTCTACACCAGCTAATCGTCTGCATAAAAACTTTTTTTTTGGTTCAACAGTCACTGCCCCCCTTGGCGTGACGTCAGAAAGATTAGCTGGTGTACATAAAGGTGGGTACATTAATTTTTCCAAACGCAAGCACACGGCCATAAAAAGTTCCCTGAAACTTTAATAAAAAATATTTGCAGATTGTGATTTTGCAAGGTATTGATTGGGCCCAACATGCCTTAGATTGAACTGAATGTGGGGTACATATACTGTCGCCTACCGATTATTCGGACTTCGCGGGGACCGAAAAAACATCCGAATAATAGAGCAGTCCGAAAAATCGGCAGATTGAAAAACTTGCCTTTATTACTTCCAAGTGGGCTTAAAAAAGCCGTAAATGGTGCCCTGTTTCAGGTTACACCTCCGTTTCCGTTCGGCAACTTTCTGTTAGCTTGAGAATCGCTGCCTTCTTTTCTAGCGTTATGGTCGAGTACTTTCTGCACTTCTTAACGACACATTGCGGTGGCAGAACAGATGGGGCCATGACGTCCAAGCCAGCGTTGTCCGAACAAGATGAGGGGCAAATCCACGAGCGCAAAATGGCGACTGGCGACGCGAATGAGCGGAAAAACAAAGCAAATTGATAAGGATGATGATGATGACGTGCAGCTAAATGGAAAAATTAGGGAGGCTCTCTAGGAAAAATGGGCTAGCATAGCGTCACCTAGCGGTAAAACTTGAGCATAGAGTTACTAGAATAGACGCTAGAGGCTCAGGCGGCGCTAGTGTGCTGTTGCATTTTGAAGCAGACAGCAAGCAGTCAGAAATTGACTTCCGGTAATGCATTTCTATGGGAAAAAGCGAGCGCATTTTCTCTCTGCGCTCGATTGTAAGAGCAAATATCACAAATAATTTGTACGTACTAGGCACCTTGGAACATTTCTCAGTCACGCAGACGAAATATTTGGTCAGTTACAGCATTTTTCTTTCAAATTCGTGGCATGAAAAACGGTGTTAAAACCGCTTCGTACGTGTATTTTTGTACACTGTCGGACACTGTTAGCGCGAACACGGCATCGACGCTTTCCAGCATGGGGGATATACGTGCCAAACGAACGAAGGACATGTGGAAAACCAAGAGAGACGGCAAGAACTACGCAGTAACACTGAATAAGTAACTCCTTGTGCGCGCAGACGATCAATATAAATTGTAAGCCACGTAATATGGTCAGATTTGCAATAAACAAGTACTGCTTTATTCTTTCTCTGCTCATGAATATGTGCGAAGATGCTTGTTCTGGGTTCAAATCATCACCCGCACGCTCCAAATCTTTGCAAATAGGGAGAGCCAGAGAGCAGGTGCCCGATAAAAATGCCCGACATAGGAAATAATAAAAAGACACACCCTTCGTAGCTCACGTGCTTTATTTTTTGCGTTCGAATGTTTCTTTAACCGATCGTAAAGATGCACGACGGAGTCATTTTCATCCAATGACAGGACGGGAATATTAGCAATATATAAGCACCACCGAAATGCTAGCAAACCTTGAACACACTCTACATTCCTTTCGATCGTTAGTTTGCTTAGAATCGTCGCTCATTTTCACATACCTTCCTTGAAACAGAGGTTTGGGCCTGAAATAGAGTGAAGTTTAACATCGTTCAGTGGTAAAGAAAAATGCTGTAACTAAAGAAATTACACTTTCACAATACCAATAAAGGTACATACTATCCGGTACAACTGAAATTACAAAAGTTATTCGTGTTATTTTCCGGCAAAGAGACAAAATTCACGCGCGTTTTCCCATAGGAATACACAGGGAGGCTGGAAATGTAGACTGCATGCTGTCTGCTTCAATTTGCAACCGGAAGTCCCGTAGACACTAGCGCCAGCTGAGCCTCTAGCGTTTATTGTAAAAATTCTATGAACTTGAGTACTCAAGTAGCGCTGCCAAGCCAAGCCAATCCATTTGCAGCCAACAACATAGAATTCAAAATAACCGCTTCTCGGTGGTGTTTTCCGCCGATCGCTCGCGACGATTTTGTCCGAATAATCGAGCTTTCGGACTTCAAGCTTGTCTTTCTTTCTTTCTTTCTTTCTTTCTTTCTTTATTGTTTCTTTTTCCCGATCGGGTCGGGGGTGGCAGAGACTAAAGGCGTGATGCCTGACGAGGTCTCTGCCCCCCTTACAGCTCTAGTACAGCATTGGTAAATAGTGCAAAACTTCACGCTAAAAATTACCGTCAAGACAACACAATGTAAACGGTATACATAGAAGCAAGTGAAACATGCAATCACACAACGGTTTTGTCAGAAAAGGTTAAAAGTCTGAGCGAAATACATAAACACCAAACATAAAATGTCAAATATGAATATGATTTATGAAATTGCATAGGTTGCAATTTGAAACATTGGTCGTGAATGTACTACCTATTTCTATGGGGTAAGTCACGGTTCCGCCTTTAGGTCCGAAATGTCGAACAAGTCCGAATTATCGGAGTCCGAAAAGTCGGTTGGCGACTGTATTTTCAAACTGTACAAATTTGCTGAAGGATGGAAAAAGACAGCTCTGGAAGAAAAAAGAAGTGGATTATAAAAATAGATTTGTTTGTTTACATACACATAACATAATTTCTTCCTCCTCACACTCTACTAGTCCAATCAATTATTTCACCTAATAGAACGGTGGGGAGCTTATAGACTGAGAAGGGCCTTTTGCCCTTCCGTCCTGTCAGGCAGTATTCTGCTGCCAACGAGTCCGCCATCACCTTTGCCATTATGTTCCGGACGTTCGCGGGCAATGGGGCCTTGCTGATGTGCCCCAGAGATGTAATCTGGAACATGATATAAATAATATGCACGCAATAAAGCCCGCTTTAAGAGGAAAGCAGGTGATAAAACGTATAGTTCTGATTTTTTATGCAGTCTGTTGACATGGGGTACATTGTGACTTTCCCCAGTGACTGCATGTCTGCAATTAAATTTAAAATACTTGCTTCTATTACCAGGCAGTCGATTAGGCTACGTTCCCAGAACACGAAGCTAGAGATCAACATCTTTATAGAGAAGATAAAGGAGTAGGAAAATCCTAGACCACTTACAATGGCCGACATATTCTTCTCAGTTTCGAGGAGCTTCTCAAATTCCAGCAGAGCAGCACGAGTCTGGAGGGGTAACCTTGCCTCAGCTCGGCCGCCGCATTATCCGTGCCGACCCCAGCGGCACCCTGCTGCTGGTTCAGCCGGGCTTCCAACCCCTCGAGAATCTTGGACTGCCTCTCGACTTTGGCCATTAGGATTTCAGCAAACGCATCACCTTCACCTCAAAGGCTGACATAAGACAAAAAGCTTGTTTGACCACTGGGCAACAAGATGCAGTGATGTGATTGCTGCGCCAATTGCGCCAAACTGCGCCAAGGGGCTAACCCTGCTACATCCTGCTACATTCGCCAAAATATGGGTAATCTGCGCCAAGCCTGCTCCAAGGACAAATTTAGGTCGCCTTTCAAAACCGAAACTAAACTGAGGACTGTAATTGAGCAGGTGTGTGATATGTGGCGCAAGCGGCCACCTGACAAAGTACAGTGCATCAATTGTCCACCCGGTCTTGCATGGTTTTCCCGGCATCTCGCGTTTCGCGCTCTCGTATTGTGGGGCTCGTCTCTCGTCTCTTTTTATGTATTTTCAGAGATAGACACGGATGCGTGCAGACGCTCCGACGCTAGCGTGCCGGGTACCAGCTATGCTGTGAAACGAAACCATGTTTTTGCGCGGCAGGAGTTACTTTGTGAGCTGAAGCAACGACCGTGGGAACACTATATTCGGTCAGTGCCTTTCAGTGACCGTGGTCGCGCGACGTCGAATGTTGCCGTTCCCACATCACTGCAGATATGTGTACTTTCTAAGATGAAACTAAGTACCACAGCATGTTCATCAACATTCCTGTTCTTATTTAAATGATACGTTACTACACAAATCCATCTTTAATTTAAAAACTGCTCTGTCAAAGTATCGTTTATCTAGATTCCTCTCGGTGGGCCTTCTTTTGAGAGGGACCTCGGTACGTGAAAAATCTTCTGTGAAAGAAAGTTGGTGAAGGGAAGTGAACTAAAGCAAAGAAGGCAATGTCTGCAAGCTGAACCCGCACAGCACGCTTGCTTGTCTCGAGTTCAGTCGTGTGCATGCAAAGTGCTCCAAGAACGTTTTCAGGCTGGCTCGCAATGTCTTGCATCGATGCACTAAGGTCTCTTTATTTTGTGTTGTTTAGCTTGTACCTTGTTTGCCGCTCCTGGCCAGCACGCGCCACTGGACTGTTTTTGTCGCATGCTCGAAAGTTAGGTTTTGTGTACAATTTGGGGATAAGGTAGCGATAGAGTTGAGGAGCATGGTTTCATTCAGTTTCGATCGGACAGCCGTTTTCTGCGCTCGCGTGACGAAGCATGCTCAACAGCAAGTCTGCCGAAGTTCGCCTCACGTGCATGCGAACATGATTGCGTGACTGAGGCACCAGCTGGGACGCTTGCAACTCATTGTTTTACGTTTGCTTTCTTTGACGAAAATCTGGCACCTCAGGAACCAGTAAAACGGTGGCAAGCGGTTTTTCGAAATTGCTTGGCAATGCCTACAGCACTGTACACTTGTGGGATGTCTGAGCAGTAAAAACAGAAGCAGCGAGTTCCGTCACAACACGTCACATTAGAACACAACACAAAAGTGCCCTTTGTTTGTACAGCCCTTAAAACGAATATTTTTATTTTCCTAAGAATATCTGCTCCAAAATCCACTTTTGCTGTCCGAAACACTGTCTTGGCTGCTCCAAAAGCCGCTTTTGCTGCTCCAAAACACTGTTTTGGCTGCTCCAAAGGCCACATTTGCCGCTCCAAAAGGGGGTGGGAGGGGTGGCGTGACCCGGGCACTCCGCGGTCCGAGACAAGCTTGACCTTGCCCACCACCGCAATGTCACGTTGGTCGAACCGACGTAAGCCGTCCGGATCCGTGGGAACGGGAGCCCCACGGGCACCACCTGGATGCGGGGGACCATGCCTCGCCGGGCACGGAGCCCCTTGGCTGCTGCACGCTGCCGTTGGCGGACCGCACGGTCCACTGTACCCTGGTCCCCCTGAGCCGCGGGCTCGACCGCCGGGGCGGTGGCAGAGCGAGCAGCGGCGAGAGCCGCAAGCTGGCGCTCCAGCTCCACCTCCTGGCGGAGGCGAGGGCGGGAAGGGTCCCGGGGATTTGGTTGGCATTGGACACACCCGCCTTCGCGGGCCAAAGCATCGAAGGAAACCCGGCGCGAGGCCGAGCCCCGCCGGGCCATTGGGGCCGGGGAAAGAGGTTTAGCCAGAGAAGATTGGGGAAAGGCACCCTAATGGTGAATTCCGCTCGCAGATCTCGAGCTGCTCCAAAAGCGCTCCATTTCGAGCGCGCATATTCCGCCTGCGGATCTGGCTCCGACTTGGTCATCTTCCGCTCGTAGATCTCTGGCAGCTACCGCCTCGTGGAGCGCCTCAAACTCCGCCAAACTTGATCGCGGGATCTGGAGATCTACCCGGAACTTGACAGAGCGCCACAGAGCGCGCTACGTCATTTCCCTCCCAGGATGCAGTGGCGCACACTGCAGCGGCGCATGCGCAACGCGGCGTTGCCGGCGACCGGCTGCGCTTTCCGCGCCGTCGACGAAGGGACGGGGGACGCAGTGCCGAGTCGGTCGAGATGGGTCTTCTGGGATGCGTCGGTTGTTTACGCGGGATTGTGACGGCTCGGACGCCTCTACCGCGTTGAAAGCCGGGACAGGAGCGTGACAAATCGGAAGCCCTGACATCTGTGATCGTGAGAGGAAGAACGAGAAAAAGAACGGCAGAAAATCGGAAGGGAGGCCGACGCAAGGTTAGGCCTGTTCATTTTGCCGCCATTGATTGTTTACTTTTTTACGCTGCATGCCGCCAACGTTTTCTCGCGCAATAAAGCAAGAACAGGCTGAGGCAACGACCGTGTCATGCATGGCTTGTTACCTCTGTGTTTATTAAAGTCGTATCAGCAATTTGAACTCCACCGATGGCAACCGCCGTGCGTGCCTCCGCCGCTTCGAGGCGGCCGAAAGGGCGCATAAAAGACGGTGCCGAATGCGGACGTCTTCCCTCGTTATTTGTGACATGGGCTCCGTGGAGTGGAGATATTTTCGCCTCGTCCCAGTGCCGTGTGGTATTTCTGCAGCTAAGCAATGACAGTTGTCACTGGTCGTCGGAAAGATCAGTCGGCATGCCGTTAGGGGCTCGTCAAGTTCGAGCAGCGGCCATCTTGAACGGCCGAGGGGGAGCGGGGAGGGGTCGCCCGGCAAAGGCGGAGTTCATCTTCCGCCCGTCGATTCGGAGTGTGTCCCACGGGAGCGGGAATTTGCCTTCCCCGGCGGATTTTAGAAAGCGCTCCAGACTCCAGCCGAGTGGAATTCACTCATTAGAGCCGTAAGCGAACCCTTAAGAGGGACCCAGATGACACGCTAGAACTATCCCTTACACTTTCAGCTTCCAGCCGAAACGTGCGCCAAAATGGCTTAGGCCAATCACATCACTGAATATAGCAAAAACGTTTCTTGGTAGCCTTGACAGCACTTACGAGAAGGGGCTCCTGGGCAGTCTGCATCACTGCCAGCTTGAGTAGCACCAGAAGCTTGCTGCGCTAGCATGCGGGGCGGTGGAGGTGGTGGCTGAAATGAGCCCTGGGGCTCATTCACACTGTCGCCAATACCATTTGAAGTTTGCAGCCTTGGCCGCAAGAGAACTGGCTCGTCCTCTTCGTCCTCTGATGATGAGAGCAGACGGGCTGGCCTCTTTTCCTCCTCTGGGAGCTTGTCTCATCCCTGTAGCCAGGTCTGACGTTTCCTCCGCTCGCCTTTCACGCTCCTTTCCTACTTCATAGGAGTCTGTAAAATTAAAATGAATAATCTTTACTGCATTTACTAGCACTGTTCACATATATTACGAATATCTCTCTCCACTCTCCAGACTAACATCCTAAAAATAATTTTTATCTTATAGCTGCACCTCCCTCAGTTGTCTAGAACTGTGAAAGAAAAAGCTACTGGCCACTGCTTTAATAGCTCCTTGTGATTACTTAAAATAATGCCATAAAATGCAGGTCTCTATGCAATGCTTTATAGCTAGAGGCCAACTCCCAAGACACGCAGAAGTTAAGTGGTGATAGCTAACCCCAATTTTTGAGCCAACATTTGCAGCGCATTCTTTGTCAAAGGATAGTGTATCACCACATCCTTTTTAAATAAATATTATCTAATGGTGAATTCAACTGGGCGTTTTGGAGCGCGCCGGGATCAGTTGACCAGATCCGGGATAGAGCACACGATCTGAACGGGTCGCACCGCCTACGGATCCTCAGTAGAATATGACCACTGCTCCGGGATCGGCGGATGCCTTCTTGTCATTCACCTGCCCGGGAATCCCCTTCCTGCGGCCGCCGCGGTAGCTTCGAAGACGTTTTCGCAATCGCAGCGCAAACTCCTGTTCGACGCAAGAGCAGCAGGAATGGCTCAGGAGCTTCTGGCAGAGATCGCCGAAATGCCGGAAGCTGCTCGAGCAACTTGACGGCGAACTGTCGTCAAGCAGCAGCAGCAGGCAGAGGCGGGCGGTACAGGCGGCACCTCCCGAACGGCCGTTACGAATTCTTCTGAGGCGAGATCATGCAAGATGCCCCGCGAGAAAGGCGGTCACGTGTGTGCTTCGAGGGCTGGCCCGGCTGGCTTCCGGTTGAATCCGCCGAAATCAGTGGAGCGATCGTTTCTCGGATACAGATCGAGATCTGGAGCTGGAGCTAATCCAGAACGACCGGTGGAAGACGTCCGTCTCGATCCCGATCGCCCAGTGAAATAGGATCGCTCCAGAAAAGTCGATCCCGGAGCGGTCCAAGATGACCTGTGGAATTCGCCATAAAATTTATACCGTAAAAGAATAGTCAGAGTGGTACATGCATAAACAGGAAGGATATCACATGTAAAGAGTTTAGAAGTAATATACAAATACATATAGGATATTATCAATGCGGTAGGGTGTTAAAGTTAGTAGAGGTGAAAATCAAAATCCGCATAGAAGCTGAAGTTTCATAATATTCTCGTGGAAGGTTTCAACTTGTAGAATTCAAATGTGTGGTTGCATTCCAGTGAAATCGTGAAAACTAGAACGCTAACCCTGATGCAGATCGCAGAATTGGACCGATAGCAAGGCTTGGTACTCCTATTTGAGAGGTGGCACTCTACAGCTAGTAGTAATTAAAAAGTACAGAAGCGTAATTTTAGCGTTCATTTTTGTTTTGTTTAGATGTCGCGACACGACAGCAGCTGCCAATCTTCCTTTGTTCAAACCTTGTCGGCGTTACCCCAGCACTAGACCTACTGGGAGACAGGGTGAAGACTTTGGGCCGGAGCTACGCGGGAGGGAGTCCCAATTTTCCTCTGTTCCTGCCTGTCCTTAGCTGTGCTAACTAGTTGTGCATCATTCAATTTTCCCTGGATAATTTCCACCAATCTTCGAATTGCCTCTTTTTCACTGTAACCCTTTTCTCTTCCGTCGTTTTATCGTCGCCACCAAAACCCAGGGCCCCGGCCAAATCCGTTACCCTTCAGGGGGGGCAGGGCGAAGCCCCGTGCACTTCAAAACCAAGTGCTCTAGTGTCTCGCTCTCATTATGGCAGGCGGCACATAAAGTGTGTGTCTCCTGAAATTTTATCCCTGTGCATCCTTGTCCTCAAAACTCCCGTTCTCGCCTCGAACAGCAAAGAACTTCCCAGTGAATTGTCAAACATATTTCCTTTCTTATACTCCTGTTTTTTGACCTGTATATTGTTAGAGCTGATTTTTCCTGCATTCTTCCCCCCCCCCCCCCACATTTTCCTTTCTGCCTCTTTCACTTCCTTCTTTACTAAAGATAGTCTGCCCAGCCCCATCACTGTGTGTGAAGGCATTTAAATGTAAGCTTTCAGGTTCGGTTTGTCCATTTTGTGTTGAAACTTTTTCACGTGTAAATACTTGAATACCTTCCATGCCCACCACGTATCATCCATTTTGGTCAACCTTTGTTCAAATTCCAACTTTCTAATTACCTCCTGCTCTCAAATGACTTTCAGCCCATATCCCCCTGTACCTCCTCATTTGGTGTCTTTCCATGTGCTCCCAGTGCCAATCTGCCAACGCTTCTTGTAGAATCTTTAATCCTGATCCAGAGTGTCGAACCGAAATTTTTATCGGTTCGGTTCACGTTCGGGTTTACGCCAATCGGTTCTGTTCCGGTACAGCTCCACGGGGGAAAAATAAAAAAAATGGTTCAAATAGTTAAATTATCGTGATTTGTATTGCATCTTCAATAATGCCATGCCGCCATAGAACGACTAAACATTATTTTATACAAAAGAATAAAGAGAAGTGGGATTAGCCGACTTAAGCAGTATAATTTTTATAGGCTAAAGCAGTGATATAAATGTAATTTAATATTATGCACAAACTCAGATATTCATATCCCATCACCATGTCAATCGTAAAACGGGGTGCGAAGAACAGATTATAACTGGCTTAATTTTCTACCAATTTTGCACTAGAGCCGTAATGTATGGAAGTGCGTGAATCCTTTCAAGATAGGTGGAGAAATGTCCAAGGTGTTAGGAAGGACAATGATGCGTAAATGTGTGTGTGTGTGTGTGTTTGTTTGTTTGTTTGTTTGTTTTACTACTGTGACCTTCATCTCCTTTTTTTCTTTTTTTTTGTTGTTTGGAGGGGATGTGGACACGTTATGATTATATAAAGTGTGGGACGGAATAAACGTAGCAGCTGTGTTCGAGCTGAACCTTGTCCTGTCTTAGGCTTGGAGTTTTGGACCACTGTCTCAGGCATAATTCATTATAATTTATCATGCACAATAGCGATATTTATTAAGTTGTTCGCTTTAATGTTTTAATGTAGTTATACGCACCTTTGTGTGGAGATGACTGCAAGCGGAAAATATCAAAGGAAAATGTTTGCTATATGTACTGGGACCTGCCAGTTCACCCATAAAGCAGTACACGGAATTCACGCACCGGGCACATTCAGCACCCTTGGCCACACTACTCGAAACTGGTGATGGACGACGATGTGAAGCCAGTAGAAGATGCGAAGAATGGAGTTTTTGCGCCTCGCTGACGCGCCTATCCAGGCTTCTGTAGAGAGAGCTACAAATTCTCCGCTTTACCTTACGATGAACCACAACAGATGCTACGAACAAACTCTGCCAATCTAATGTTGTGAATGTATTCTCTGACCCTCACTACGAGCCCAGCGTGTTGCTGCATCCGTGCTTAAGTTTTTAGAGGGACTTTGATGGCTCGTGCTCTCTTCTGCGCTCCACAGTGGCTGAAACGGAGTGCGTCTTGTACCGGGTTGTAAAGCACAAAAACAAATAAAAGAATGAAAGTGCATCTTCTCTATGTGCTCGCGTTTTGCGCTTCATTTTTTATTTTTTTATTTTTTAGAGAAAGGTAGGGGAAGTTTGGATAGATCTGCAGCGTACGCTGCTACCCAATTTCGGGAATGGGCTAGCCGAAGGTGGATAAGGAACATACCTAAATAGAAGTATTAATGACGCAGTGGGGCTTTGACAGAAATGTAGGATATAAAGGGTTTAAAGGAGGCATTGTTGACGCCTTAGGGTAGAAAGTCATGTTCAATGCCAATCGACAAAACCAAACTGTCTCGTAACAATAGAGTCTTCGTCATTGTGAGAGTAGGAATGGCTGCTGCATACATCATACCAATACAAGTATTTTCGTGCTCGTGATAGCGAACAACATGGCAAAATTCCAAGTACAGCAAAAATATAAAAAAAGATAATGCTATTAGGTTGTTCTCATTTTTGCGATAACATTCACCATATATTAATTTTGCTTTGATAATAAATTCAGCGCACCACACTTTGACTTTCGGATTTTATTAGGTCTTATTGGTTGTTTCACCGAAATGTTATTGTGATTCGTTAAGAGTTTATGTGGCCCATGTAGTCTAATTTGTGAATGTTTGTTGTTGCATTGGGTGCTGCATCATTACTACCCCAAATTTCTCTTATTTCTACTGGTTATGTTTGCTTGTGTTTCAAGATGCGCTTCCCCAACGAAATATGGTTCCTAAAGGAATTCAAGAAATGTTCGTGTATTGTCACGCCTATAACTTGAAAACATGCTTTTGCCTTGAAAACTTGGCTCATCGCATGGCTTTGGGTTTTTTGCAATCAATCCTTGTCATGATAAAAACAAAACAGTGCAAAGACAAGGACGAAGTAGAAGGAACAACAGGACACATTGCTGACTTTCAACTGGTTGAAAGTCAGAGCTGTGTCCTGTTGAAGCCCAGTTGAAAGTCAGCGCTGTGTCCTGTTGTTCCTTCTACTTCGTCCTTGTCTTTGCACTGTTTTGTTTTTATCATGTCTACTTACCAACTAGCCCAAACTTCTACGTTAATCAATCCTTGTCCTTTTGCCGTACACGAGTGGAGAAGGAGTACGTTGTCTATAGTCGTTAATTCGAGCCTTGTTCGTTGAGAAGAGAGGATGTACTTCAGGCCATAAAATGCCCTTTTGACGCTCTTTTGGGTTGCGGTAACCGCAAGTGCCACCTCTGCCAGCCGGTGAAGCTCGGGAAAACGAAGTCTTTCCCTGGTCCAAAACTTCAAGACGTTGGCGTCCTTCTCGACACGAGGCTCTTTTTTAAACGATTCAAAAAGCCGCTCAATTTCGTCGCTTTTTTGGCAAGACTTGGTACGGAGTTCTAAAGAGCTTCCTTCCTTCTCCTTAAGAAACGACTCCAGGTCGTCGTCGGCAGAAAGCATCTCCGTTTTGTCGGGGCTGTCTGGAGAGTCTGCGGGACGCGTCCTCGGCTCTTCCATCGAAGTCTCTAATTTGTCCCCATGTCCTAATCAAGTGTTGCTTTGCGTGGCTCTTCCCGTCGCTCGATAATGATACGTGGTACCGGGGGTACAAATAAATAGCCGCACAGAAGAGGTTGTTTCCAAGCAGCCACTTTTCTCTTCTTTCATGAACGCCACCAACACAGTTGCCACGGGAAAGTCGATCTTCGATGTCTGCATTCTGCACTTCAGCCAAGTGCCGTAGAAATCACCCATCGTCAGCTGCTCTCTTTGGAGGACCTTTGTAGCTTCTTCTGCTGCACTTAAGGAAAGCACAATTCGTTCTGCATTCAGCCATTCCTCTTCGGTGAAGTGTAACTTCACTGAAGAGTCGAGAGAAGATCACCGCAGAACTCTCACAACTCTGAGAAGTCGCTTCAACATTTGAACGGTTGACATCGATCTGGTACTGCAATCAATTATCGGTTTCTTCATATTCAGTTTTCTTATGAGCGACATCACTGTCTGGCTTCTAAGTTTCTTGCGTCATGAATGGCGAGCTGCAGTGTGTGGGCAGCGCATCTCGTGCCCTGCAACAATGGGCCGTCATCGTCGAGTGTAATGGTGCCTTCAAAACATACAAAGACTGTGTCATGCAACACTCCGGCAGACTCTGCACTTTTATTTGAGTCTTCGTTTTCCGAGTCGGAAGATTCGGATTCTTCCGCAGAACATTCTTTCAGTAGTTCTACTGCCTTTATCATATTTGCCACGTTGTCTGTGGTAGTGCTGTACACTTGCTCGACTTTGAATATCGTACATAGACAGGACTTGCAACACTTCAGATTTCAAGTACTCTGCTGTGTGTCGGTCGAATAGTTCTTTCATGGCTAGTGTCTGAAGTACTAGCTTTCCACCTTGTACGTATTGCACGTTAATTCCTAGAATGGCGCGGTCAAGGCGCGTTGCAATGTCCATTTTCAAGGATATTAGGCGGTCTTTCAGAGAGCGCGAGATATTATCTCTTGCTGCTTGTGCTTCCTGATTCACCTTAGCTCGTACGTTTTCAGAGTTGATGGATACCCTTTCTTGAAAGCCTTTCAGAATTGGATCCACAATCTTCCGAAATCCGCTGTCGTCGATTAACCGAAACTGGCGACCATTCTTCGTTACCAGCTCAACGCAGCTGTCCATCAGAGTTTTTGAGGTCATCTTTACTACGATAGCTGGAACTTGTGCGAGTGCATTCCTGATGTTCGGCTGATCGCGTCTTTTAGGCGGCGGTTCGACGCTGTCGTCACGACCACGTTTGCTGCTCGACGGCTTTTCCAACTCAAGTTGGGCATACTTGTTCTTGTGATACCTTTGTTTATGACGCTCCAAGTTGGCAGCGTATGATTACCGGACATCACCGCCTTGCAGTGTCCTATCTGGCATACCGAATGGTTCTGTTGCAAGTCGTACTTGAAATATTTTCTAACAGGATTTCCCTTCCTTTGTCCCATTGTTTCACCAAAGCAATTGAGCTTCCTAAAAAAAAAACATGTTTAAAATCTTATTGTTTATATTTTGACGTCCACATTGTAAAAGTAACTTTTATACAGTCCCTAATCTTATTTTAAAGAAAGTAGGAGGAATAACATCCAGAGATTGAACGCTAAACCAAAGCCCGGGGCACTACTTTGTCTAGCTTGCTTGGAACAAAGTAAGCAATGATATGTTTGCAACAGCCGCAACAAAATCACTACCAAACCTAACATATAAGACCCCAGATATTGGGGACTTTTAGCAAACCGTTACCGTGTTACGCGTACCGCACTACCAGAGCCGCATGTAGAGATAGTTTGGTCAATGAGAGGAGCGGGTAGAGCCAGGGCGTGCACCAGACACAGATAGAGGGCTTGACATGCTCTCTTGGCCAACCAGAAGCCGAAAGAATCCCCTAGCGGTGGTAGCGAGAAACAGTTCATACAAAGCGTACGACTTAAATGCAGTAACTCTTCATGGTTGAATATATGGTGCTCGTGATGTCTCGATTATGATCATGCAAAAATATGTAAGAAACGAATATGCCGCTCAAACTCTGTTTTGCTCAGACGGAGTCTGACCATTGGGACGGCCGATTCTTGGCTCTCGGTGCACGTCGATCATTCTGCTAGGCTTTGATTTTGCATGACCGTGACCGACAAACCACGTGCACCATATTTTCAGTCACCGAGAGTTACTCCGACGCACTTATTAATTTTGTTTCTCGCGACCTTCGCCAGGGCATTATTCCTGGCCTCTGGCTGTCTGCATTCAAATTTGTGAAGACGCCCTTCGACACGCCTGGCTCGCTTTCGGCCAATGGCACCTTCTCATTTGTTTCCTACGCTTTTCAATGAATGGCCAAACTTTCTCTATATACGGCTGTTTTGGTTTCCTGTTTTGGTTAGCTAGACATTGGTTCACTCCGCTTGGGCAAAAATAATTATAATATTAGGCTCGACCTTGCCCTAGACGCGCGTCATCGAGGGATCGTGCCCCGATAATCGAAAAAGCGCCCGAACTGATTCGGTGCGCTTGATGATCCTTTCAAATAGAGGCGATCCAAGAAATGAGTCAAAATGGTGGTCAGCTTCGATGGCTCAATCGTGCTACAGTAATCAGACCCATGGAAGGCCAACACATAAATTAGATGAAGCCTGCAAGCAGACGCACGAGCTAAAATGTCAAGTGCAAGCACTTCATACTTTTTTCCCCTGAGCTCTACATGTTGCGTATGACATTGTTAAGCCGCTTCTACGAACCCACCACTATGTTCGCGGTCGTTTCAGCAACATGATTTGAGGTAAGGGCATTTAATAGTCTGTTATTGGTCACTTCATACTTTACGTCCTTGTAAATCGTGCTATGTGTGAAACTAATCACTTACCAGGTCAAAAATAGTCATCTTGAAAGTGCTTCGAGCAAACAACCATTGTCCTTGAGACTTTTTCTCTGATCCTTAATCGGGAAATGCAAAGTTTGCGACGGCGCGTCCGATTAGGCGGATTTCCGGACACTTCATTCTCTCTGGGGAAGTGGTGAAAGGATAATGCACTGTCTTTCCACCGCGTGGATGAGCACTCGGGAACGCAGCAGTACTCTTTCGATTTCTTTCGCTTTGCTTGGTTTGTCACCATCTCGGGAAAGTCGGTTAACAGCAGAATGCACAACCGCTGACAGCATGAGAACAGTGGGCCCAGCTTGACTGCTCGGCTGACTCATCTCGTGAGACAGCGAGACGACCTGTTGCAGCTAGTTCCCAGTTTTCCCGCTAGGTGCCGTCTGTTTTGACGGAATCATGAATACCAATGAATAAATGGTTACTATGATGTTTTATCGTAAACTTCGAAATAATGTTAAAAACAATATTGTCAAATAGTTTGTTCAGTGTTAGTATTCGAAATAACTGAAATGTTACAAAACCAAACATTATTTTAGTATTACTAAACATTATACTATTTTGGGTTGAACGTTGTTTCCTTGTAAACTTCAATATAACATTGGAAATATATGTTATCAAAACATTGTTTCAATGTTGTTTCTTGAAACAATATTTTATTTTTCTGCCTTCACTGTTATTTTGTTTCAATGTAACTTCAAAATGATGTTAGGAGCATAATGTTATTACATGTTACTTTAATGTTAGTGTTCATAACATTGCTTTACAGTTACATATTGAATGTTTTTTTGTTTTGTACACAACAATGTCATATGTTCAATTTGAATGTTACAGCATTTAAAATATACCTAAAACATTGTGTTCATTTTGAAAGCTGCCGTAACATTTACACCTAACACAGAACATTATTTCAACTTGCACAACAAAAAATGACATGCTTAAGCTTCGCCTTTAAAGGCCGGCCCGCAAGAGAGGAAGAAGAGATGCTCCAAACTTCTACAAACTTTGGGGTTTTCACAATGCGCAAAGAAGTAATGCTTGCAGAGTTCAAGCGGTCTCCCTGCAGCGTGGTAGATTGCACTATTACCACAGGCCCTGTAACGTGTCTTCTACCCGGACCTAGACTGAACTTTCCGAACGCTGCTTTGGTGCCCATTGTGAGAACCTTAGCAGACTTGGGAAGTAATCCGTTGCAAGTAACGGATTAATTGTAATTTATTACTTTTTAAGCAATTTTGTAAATGCCACATTACTTTTTTGCGGTAGCAATTTGTAATGTAATTTTGTTACAAATATTGGAAACTGATTACTTTAATTACTTGTTACCTTTTTAAAAAAAAAAAAACATAGTACAGAACTTGGAGGATTATAAGCCGGCAATTCAGCAACATAAAGATAGCAAGTTCAACAAAATAGAAAACATTGTGAACAGGATAATAACCGAAAAGAAAACACTATTGTTTGTATGACCGGTCACTAGAACCACTAGAAAAACGTGTAAGGTTTATACTGATGTGAGAAAAAACATCGAGAAGACAACGCCGAAAGGCTTTGCCTTCTTGATCTCCCAGAGGATGCAGACGCTGCTGCTGAGCATGCACACCACTATACTCCGTTTCACCTTACGTAGGACCGCAGCGGAAGGCTGGGGGCTGTGACGCGACCCAGACAAGTTGTTCCTACGCATTGCGAAGTAGTGCGTCAAAGACCTTGGGCAGTACGAAGCGAGGATATACTTTAGCCTTAGTTTAATATTTTTGTGTAGTGTACCATCAACACAAAAACAACTTTTGTATTCAAGAAGAGGTTTCAAACGTGATATTTAATACGTAATTAGGTAGCTTTTGGAGAAATTAAACTTTTAGTTGGCAACGCTGCCGTTGTGTTCGTTTCTTCATGCGTTTGGTTCAGGTTTGCTTTCCATTTCGTGACGTGTTATTTAAAAATGTTTCTTCCAAAGAGAAGTTTTTTTATTTAAAAGTTATTGTGCACTCTGTAAAACTCTGGTAAATGTTTATTGGAAGCAATCATTTCAACTTTACAAATACTTTTGCCCATGTTTAAGATGTCACGTGACCAATTGCCGTTGTTTGCGTAATGGCTGCGGCATCGTCGAGCGTGTCTCCGTCAAAGGCGCCGGTACTTCCATCGCCAGCTCGCGTCCAGACAACATTCGCTAAAACCTCGTTTGGAAAAGAGGCGCGCCAAGTTGAGCTGAACGTTTACTACAATAATAGGGGCCAACATCGCTAGGTGCGAATTCGCACAGTTCGAAGCTCAAGGGGCCTTCGCACGTTGGTGCCGTCTCGGAAACGTTCGTGGATTCACAAGGATGTGTTCACCGGGATCACGACGGACGAGCTGGTAGGCTAAGGCCATCGTAGTGAATGGAAAAGAAAACATCCATTGACAACATGTCTGGTTGCGCCGTGAAGCAGAGATTTATTCGTCGATGCCGCATGGTTTTTGCGGAATTGGAGAAAATAAACAAAATAGCTTCACACCGCCGTGCGTGGTTCGTCACTCGCTCTCCGAGAGCTATAGTGTTGATGAACTTTCCCCTACGTCGTAGCAGTCACGTTAGGAGTTCTTGTTAAACGCACGCACGGTTTTGCAGCAAAAACTACGAATTAAAACACTCACTTTGCTTGCTCTTTCACTTTTATTTACCGATTTATAAAACCCTGGCCTGCGCGTTCTGCATGCGAGCAGGAGTATGCGGCGAACTTCCAAGCAAGCAAGAGCGTTTCGGTTAAAGTCAAGGTTCGATTGTTAACGCTTACCTGAATTGTTGAGTGACTTAAAACATGTATGGGTTTCTGTGTGCCACAAGTAAAGCGCAAGGCTTCTGCGGACCCTGCTTCTGCTCGACGGGTAAAACTATCCCAGTAAGCCTATCCCACACACACAAAGGCGACGAAACCGTCGCGCGTCGATCTCACAACTCCAGAATGCTCCAGCGTTCCGTGATAAGCGAAGAACATTTCACAAAGTCAGGTATGCTAATCGAAAACAGCAGATGCGATCGGTTCATCCCCAGTGAGCCCGCCTAAGCCTTCCTGCCGGCGCCATTGCAACCCGCGCACTGATACGCGCTTGAGGAGCAAGCTGACGTCACTTCTAAACATGCGCTTGATTGGCTCTGGCGGTCCGTAGCTTTGGCTCTGGGTCCAACGTAAGGTGAAACGGAGTATAGCGTTGTCTGCAGTATTCCCGGGATCCTTCTGGTCGCCGTAAGCTAGGTGAACAAATTGTACCTACACTCTTTCTCTTAAATACAATATTTTATTTCTTCAAGGTCTTTTTTACACATACTACACTGGCCAAATTACTCTTCGACAGTGGGTAAAAATGTCGCCCTGTTCTGGCAGACTAAACTCCTGCTGTATAAACAACTAACGACAAATTTCTTTGTTTGTTTGTACCATATGTGGGTACAAAGAAAGGGAAGGGAGGGGAGGTTGCAGCCAGCCAAAGTGGTTCGAAGTCATGGAAAGAGCATGACAGTCATAAAAAAAGTTAGACAGCAAGAATGTAAACATCCAACAAGATTTGGCAAGCACACCAGACAATGCAACGACATCCTTGGGATATCCTCAGGATATCCAAGCAAGGATGTTTGGATATCCTGAGGTAGTCCTTGACTCATCCTCAAGCAGTCCACCTAGGATTCATTTGTCAGTCTAGCGTTCATCCTCGAAATGTTCTCTGGATGATGCTTTGGGACTTTTTTGTACATTCTCGAGACATGTGCCAACAATTCTTTGTGATAACTTGAAGCTAATGTATGAGCATGTAACAAGAATTACTGATGGGATTCATTTAGAGGTGGTTCTTGCCTGCACTGAAAGCTTGAACTGCTGTATGTGCAGCACTACAGATGCAGAAGTTTGGGCTTTTAGTGCAGGCAAAACCACATTTAGATCCAATTTCCTATCACTGATTCTCGTTACATGCTCATGCAATTAATGCTTTATAGCAGCACTTTACTTTATCAAGTACTGCAATAAAGCATCAATTATGCAATATGTTACTGTGTAGAGAAATCTTGGTGAGGGATGTAACAAAGACACATTGTCTTCAAAGTAATCACTGAATACCATGTGTCATCAGCTCTTAACATGAGCAAAAAAAATATAAAATAAAAAAAATACTTTTAGAAGATACATTGCTTGAAGTATAAGACAGCTTTGAGGAAGTAAACAAACACAACTAGAAAATGGAATGGTAAACTAAATGTAAGAGGAAATATAGGTGCGCCTCATGGACTTGTATGAACTAGAAAAAAACGAGAATGCACGCATGATTGTGAAAATCTATCCTGTGCAGTCTCAAAAAAATAAATAAAGTGAACAACGGAGTGAAAGGGTTTTGTCTTGTTGCGCCACTCAACAAACTTCAGCAGAAGCTCTCGCGCAAGCTGTGGCGTGCTTCAAGCAGTGACGGTGCCATGTGGCCGGCCCTTTAGGCTAAATAGAAACTTGTGTCGATTTGCTTCTGTATTCAACTACATTCGGCGCTAATCGCCGAGTTGGCGGTGTGGCACATGCATTTGAAACTCCCTGCCGTGACATGTGATGAAACAAGATGAGCCTTAGATTAATATAACAGTGATTTTGATGATGCACACAGTAGTTGGGGGACTGATAAAAGATAACTCTCTTTGAGTTATTATAGGCCATTTGAGATGCATCTGCTGTATTGTCAACTTGGAGAAGGTGTGGCAATTAGCTCCGCATGTTTCATTTAATTTATTCCTTAAAGGCTCTTTCGAGGGCATTACATAAGGAGGGGGCAAGTACAGTTAGTTATACGATTCAAAAAGAACACAACAACGATGAAAAGTGATACACACATTAGTTTGGTAACGAGGAGTAAAAAGGCAACAGGGCTTTCAGCATAAGCTGAAACAGACACCGTACCTAGCCCCAGAAGCAAAAAAACCCTGAACATTTTCGCTTTTGTGAATTCTATGTAATTGCAAAAAGCAGTGGCGATAACGGGCAGCCCTGACGCACTCCTCTCGTTACGGAGAAAACTGCGGTTAGGCGCTCGTTTACTAAACGCTCACTGGACATATTTGTGTACAAACCTATCAAACTTATAAACAGCCTAGAAAATCTAAACGTAGCTAAGACACAGTAGAGGTAATTGTGCTCAACCCTGTTGAAAGCTTTGGCCTGATCAAGAGAGATAAAACAGCCGTTAAAAGATCTGGAACATGCATATGCAAAAAAGCCTCTCTTCAGAGTTAATGAAGAAAAGATTGTGCGCACGGGGACGCTGCACGTCTGAAACGGACTAATAATTACGAGCTAATAAGCTCAAAGCCGCTTACTTAACAAACTGGTTAGTATCTTGGAATCCGTTTTTAATAACGTAATCGGCCGCCACTATTGAGGCTGAGAGCCAGAAACCCTTGTCCAATTTGAAAAGAATCGGGGGGGCGTAGCCTGAAACGTGGAATGAGTTAATCACCTTGACCAGCGCGTTGCCCAAAACGTCCCAAAACTTTGAGTCAAATTCAGTAGGGAAGCCATCCGGGCCTGGGGCCGAGCCAGTCTTCATGGAACACAGTATGTCCACCACGTCCTGACTGGAGGCGGGACGCACCAACCTCTCGTTCATCTCAGCCGGGAATTCGGGAAGGTCCCCACAAAACTGTCACACGTCCATGGCAAAATCACTGGCGGTATCGCTTTGAGTCAAAGCGTACAAGCGAGAGAAGTACTCGTGGAACACGGCGTCTATGTCATCCTGCCTGGATGACACGCTGCCGTCGCAACAGGACCACCTCCGAAACCCGCATACAGGCCCCCCTCCCCCACCAGACATGCGCAGATACCTCAGAACCTCGGTGTCGGACACAGGCCTACCCCTCAGAAATTGGGCACTGGCGGTTCAAATGTTGCACCCAAGTATGCGGCTGTAGCGTGCCCGAAGCATGGTCCCTGTCCCACCATGCTGAACAATGCGCATCCGCTTTATCGGCTCAGTTAAAGTTGTAGTCTGCTGAGCTCTGCGGTGTCTGTCAGCCGAGGCCAGCAAATCCTGCCAGGCGACTTTCAGACCATCCCACTGGGCGGGGTCAAAGGGTTGTAGACTCGGCGTTTCTGCAATGCTGTTTCGCAGTTCAGCAATGGAAGACGAGTCCCGAAGGAGGTGTTTACGTCCATGCGCCACAGGGTGCTTTGTCCAGCCCGGTACTCGGGGACCGCCAGTTTCAAGTTTATTTGTTCCTCTTCGTACAAAAAAAAGAGGGAAGAGGGAAAAGAGCAGTACAAAAACTGCTTGACAAAGCGCCCTCCTCCCCTACAGCAACAGTGGTAGCAGCACTTTATTGAAATAACAAAGGTAAAACATATTTTTACACACAGTCGACTCGCTATGTTTCATGTAACGAAACAAGTAGCGATAATACAGCTGTCTGTGGAGCACTTTTAATGCAAATGCCTAGTTGCAAAAATAGTTTAACACTCTGGGGAGCTGATGGCTAATCGTCTGATCTCTCTAGTTCTGGAGCGCGGGACCGTCCAGACATTGGTATGATGAGTAGAATGCAAACAGGTCTGCGAAGAGAGGCAAGTGAAATGAAACTACTGTCACTCCGGCGATTTTTTCATGGTCGCTGATTTGCCTCAAAATTGGTTCTCAACGACACCGATGGACATGAGCTTGCAGCAGGAGAGCAGGCCAGAGGGCTGTGTGAAGCCGAGTTGTCCAAAGGCCGTGTGGCAGCCAGGCAGGTACCAGCCAGCAGGTCCCTGGACCCCAGGCAGCAGGTCCTCAGATGCCAGGCTGCCCCGGGACCAGCAGGCAGTGGGACGAAGGCCAGCAGGCAGCGGGACCGAGGCCAGCAGGCAGCGAGGTTCCACAATGCAGGAAAACACCAGGTTCGGCGACGCAGCAAATACAATGTTCCACAAAGCAGGAAATCTGACGAAGAAGGACAAACTTTTAAGAAAAATTTTATTGACTTTTAGTACTAGGTCACGAAGGGTACAATGACAGGTCAAAACGAGGCGCAGGGACGAGCGGACCAGGCCGTCTCAGAAAAAACTTGACGCGACGCCAGAAAAGTACTACAAAACCACCGGTATTCTACCAGACAAAGGGAAAAATGAAACAGTCAGAATAAAACCGTCCTCGCGAGGGTGCGTGCTCCACTTCGAATTCTGGTCAAGGGGAGCAAACGATAAGGAAATGCTGCCGTGGACTAAAGTAATGTAGTGGCAGGACCACCTGCGCAGGAACTCATGCTTGCCTAACCGGAGAAGTTTGGAGGCGAGGTGGCGGAGCAAGGCTCCACGGAGCTGGGACAGGAGGGGCCACATGGCTAGGTATGCCACCGTTGGCCCACTGCAGCACAGCGATTTTGCCAGAGAACGAAGTGTTCGAAGGCCTGGAGAAGCAAAGCCAGGCCACCCCGTGGGCACCGGCCACAGAGAGCAAAGTGGCGGACTCCCAAGGAGCGAAACTCGTGGTGAATGTGGCGCCAGAAGGTTTGTGCTACCGGACGCGACTGCAGGACGTGGGGAAACAAAGCACCGCCCGGGTGACGAGCTCGGTGCCCCCGTTCTAATAAAAGCGGAAGAGACAAGAAGTGTCGCGTTGAATGAAATGGGGAAAAGGGATTGCGACGTGAGCGGTGGAAAAGAGAGGCCGCAGAAAACTGCCTTAAAAAGTTAAGCACGATCTCGAAGAGACAGTATTTGAAACATTTGAAGCATTTCTTTATTTCCATCAATGATGGAAAAAACCAAAGGAAAAAAGCTGCTATTTGCAGCTTGACCGGCCCTTGGTACCCCTACAAGGCAAGCAACACTAACACAAAAAGGACATCAATCAATAAAACAAAAATAATGAAAAAAATACAATAAAAGGTATGTTTTAAGTATTATACAATGCAAGGGATATCATTCCTGCTCACTGACATAACATCAATTCCTAATGATGCGATGTGATTTAGTAGCCTCGGAAGTGCATGTTTAATTCTTTGACGTCCTAAGTTCGTGATTGTGGTATATGCCATGGATGTATCCGACGGGTTTGATGAATAGAATCGTGCAAATGATGATGAATGGAATCGTGCAAATGAAGGTCAGCAATGGCGAGAAATGTTTGATATTCACCTTTCATGGCAGACTGACTTAATATTAATCGTGAAACATTTTTTTGAAACATTAAGTATGGAGTATTTTTCAGAGAGGCAAGGATGGGGAGGTTGAAGAGACATTAGCTACAGCTCGTAGAGCTTTTTTTCAATATCCGAAGTAAGTATAAATTCATTGTGTCGGTAGACCCCACACTAGATGCGCGTAGCATAACATGGGATAGAATAGTGATTTGAAAAGTTGGAATTTTGGCATTTGTGGGTAAAATGTTTCTATATTTATTTATCACACCCACTATTCTAAAATGTTTAGTTCGAACGTGTCTAATATGGTCGTTCCAAGACATGTTATCAGAAATAAATACACCAAGAGTTTTTACATTTTCATCATATTGAATATCAGTGCCATATTTCAGAAGAGAGGATGAGGTTTGAGTTCTGGAATGTAGTTGGAATATTATAGCCTTGCTCTTGCTAGCATTTATATGAAGGGAATTTTTATACACCAGGTTTTTAATTCTGAAAGGACATTATTTATTTTGCTAATAAGATGTTTACTATTTGAATCAGAAATGATCATACTTGGATCATCTGCATAAATAATAAAATCGACACCAGAGCCAATAGCAACTATATCGTTCATATAAAAGAGAAATAAAAGGGAACCTAGAATGCTTCCTTGGGGAACGCCGCAATTAATGTTCGGGGAAGAGGACCTGTGCTCGTTATGGAAACATTGGCAACGGTTCTCAAAATATGACCTTAACAATGAAAATGAAACGCCCCGAAAGCCATACGAAAATAGTTTATCTAAAAGTATACGATTGAACGCTTTACTAAAGTGAAGGAAAACGCCAATCGTTGACTTTTTTCTAAATTTATTTATTTATTTACCCTCAAGGTCCGAAGACATTACAGAGGGGAGTGGGAAATACAAAGGAGTAACAACAGGCAAAATAATAAAAACAAAACAGCGCAAAGACGACGAAGTAGAAGGAACAACAGGACACAGCGCTGACTTTCAACTGAAGATTTATTCGTGTAGGCGCCTGTTATAAATAGCAAACATTCCACCCGAAAAAGTCAAGGAAAAAACACAAAAGATATATAACATGTCACGTTTTCAATATAACACTGTCACTGCTTTGCGCTCGTCGTTCTAAGAACTGCCACTCCTTATCCAGAGCAGAGGGAGCAGGAACGATGGCAGCTGGCGGGGGGCCTGGCGAGTGGGCATGAGGTGATGAAGTTGGGGGTGGGGGTGACACATCCTTACCCCTTTGCCTGTTGAGCTCCCTGCGCATTACCTCCGCGTACTGGGGCTTCTTGCGGTGGTCCCGAACGCTCTGCCATGTTCTTCTTGGCATCAAAGCAGCGAGCTCCTCGTCACTACGCATGCACAGAGGTGCCTGGAGCTCGCACAGCACGAGTGCCTCTGTGTCCCTATCTGTCCAGTGCCTTGCTTCTGGTGTAGGGGAGATTTCGGGCGGAGTGGCTGGTGCTAAAGTAAGATGCAACAAACTCTCGCCTCGCCGCTGCGGTCTTGGCGTGCTGAGGGGTGAGGGGTGTGTGTCTGTCTGTGCGTCGGAGGAGTCCTGTGCTGATGGTAGTGGTTCCCCTGGATGGGCATGAAGGGGCTTGTCATGAGTAGGTATCCTCAAATCTGGTCGAGGCAACCTGTGCCGGAGCTGCTCTTGCTGCAACAAGTCCCTATAGAGCTTCCGCCCCTTGATGCCCTTGATGGTTTGCCAAGTTACCCCTGTGTAGCCCTTGGCTAGTTGTTTGTTCACAAACTTTATTTTGGTGGGCATAGAGAGTTCTTGGATCGCCAAGGTCCTGACGTCCTCTGTGGACCAGTCTCCTGCCGGTGGGAGACGCAATGCACCGGTGCTGCTCGGGGGGGGGGGGGCACTGACATGCCCGCCGTCCTGGAGTCTTGGGACAGCTCCAGATTCTCAGTTTCCTCTGTGTGACTTGCAGGTGAAGGAATGGGGGTCTGTGGAACCCCGCTACCGGCCCTACTGTGGGAGACCGCGCTTGTCCCTGTGGTTGAAGCAGGTGATTCTGATGGTTTCTTCCGACACCTAGTATAATGGGATGACATGGAGGTGCTCTTGGTGTAAGTTTTGGTGAGGCAAATGGAGCACCTCCATACGAAGTGACAGCTATGAACAGGTTCGTAGTGTTCCCCCAGAGAGATGCGGGAGGTTAGTTGTTTGTCGCATAAGTGGCAAACGATCTCCTCTGGGGGATACAACCTCTCGATGTTTGATAACGCGCTGAGTGATGGATGAGACCCTGCCATGCTGAGATGAGTAAGGGAAGGAAAAAAAAGAAAATTGAAACACTACTTCCCCAGCCGCTTGCGGCAAGTGGGCATTTGAACTAAGGGTAGGCTGTGAGGCCGAGGGGGGCAGTGCCTGGTATGTGGCCTGTGCTATACAGGCCACGGTAGCCTGTTCAAACGGTACAAACTTTACCAGAACACCAGACTATGCTAGTCCATGGGACCACGCCACTACGTATAGTGAAACCCAGCTAGTGGTGCCCAGCGTAGTCCTGAAGTGTAGACATGGTCTACAGGGCTGCATGCCGAAGCACAAAAAAAAGGAAAAAGAACTACGTTTATTTCGGCTAATTGCCGAACTGTGCTCGATTACGCAGGGAAAGTCCCCCGCATGCTGCTAACCTAAAGGTAAAAAAAACCTTAGTGGCTAACCACCCCTTACATAAAAAAAAAAAAAGGAAAAAAGTTTTCTTTGCTGCTGGTCAGACAGAGGTTGGTGGAATCCACGAGGATGGGTGGAACTTACCGCCCTCTGTTGACCGCCGGCGCAACTAAACATAGTCGCAAGCACTCTCAGTCCGCACGCAAAATTAGGATTGAAAGCCGGCAAAGCTGCCTTGAAGAAAAAGAAAAACAACTTAAGGCAGTGGAACCAGTGTCGTTTTTGTGTGGTTCAACACACCGAGACCTAAAAAAAACGTTCAGGGTACCAAACAACGACCGACTAGCACAAAGCACGAACTCCGGCAGCTAAAACCTAGCGACCGCTGAGGGGTGAAGGGGGCCACAACGGCCAGCTGCTCACGGTTTTGGAGATGTGCTGAGATTGTGCGTAGTGGACTTGGTAACCTCCGAAGGACAGCGGGGGTTGTGCGGCGGTGTCCGGGTGCACTCAACAGTCTCGTAAGAGTGGAGAACCGGCCGAGGACCTTACGGTACAGCATTGCAACCAGAAGCTCGCGCTGCGCCTTTGTAGCATAATATTCAGCGTTCGCTAGGAGCAATGTCGTGCTCACGGTAGCCTGCGGTAACGCTATGCTAAAGCTGCCTATTTCAAGTCATCTGTGTGTTTAGTGGTTTCATTTATTGCTCTATCAGAATGAGTTATTTTAATATACTGTACATTTGTGCGCCGTGTTATTTGCAGTGTTGTAACCTCCCTCGCCAAAACTGCCCGTTCTAGTCTCGTCACGGACGAGGCTAACACAGACATGCTTAAAATGGTTCGAGCATTTCTTTATATGCCTTTGCAATTACCTGAAAGCAAGCACACATATTCAGCCTTTAAAAAGTGCATGGAGCAAATGGTCATGTTCCTTGTAACGGCCTTAAAATATACCGTTCCGCGACCAGTTTTCTGCTACTTAAAATAAACTTTTTGTAGACCGTAAGCTGCTCTACATTACTGGCGGGAGCTTTTGCTGTTACGTTGAGCACAGATTGAGCTGGCGACCACAACAGCAGAAATTTTCAGTGTATGCAATAGTATATGAAATGTCCCTAATGAAATTAGACATCACAGTTTCTTTGTGCAACCGCGAGAATTCCTATTTTAACACGCTCACTTTTTTAATTAAAACTGCTTCACGCACGAACACGCCGACCACAACCATCCTGTAATAGCAGCACCAAGGCATCAAGGCCGACAGTCCTTGCCACCATCTTTGCACCGCCACTGTCGTCCCCTCTCCTCTGGTTCTCTGTTTGTCCGCGAGAGGGTGAGTGGCGGGCTGGTGTTGCGAATAGACCTTTTAACCTTCCGTCGCATGGGCGCTGCCATTAAAATCGCGTGACGCGGCCGCCATAAGGTGCCTTCAACTCGTTGCTCCTCTCTGTCCTCTGCAGCTCTGCAAAGTCATTGTTATAATGGTTTTCGACACGTTTCTCTGCCTTGCTTTGTGGAGCGTTGTCTGATACTCATTTTTACTACCTGAAAACTGCATGCTGCCATTATGTGCACAACTTCTGCACTTGATTTACTAAAGTGTGTTGACTATTTGCACTGTCAGCATTCCAGATAGATGCGAGAAAAGGAATCAGCGTTAGCACTGGCGCACATTTAGTATGTAGGGAGACCAATTATTTATGAGAGCACGAATTTCCTTTAGTCATAGTGGCTGAATAAGAAGCGCAAAGGCATATTTATGATCAAGCATTTATGATTTAAAAAAAAGAAGTCTAATATAGTCAATGCAAGGAGCTACTATGCGTGTTTCCTGAGGTCATAGTGCTCTGCCTTCATAAAAAATTCAAAACAGTTGCTTTTAATTTAATGATGGAGTCAATCTCCTCCCACCCCTTTCCACTTCAACGGAGCAAATGTTGGAGAAGAGGTCTCCTCCTTTCCAGCGTTCGCTCTACTAAAGTGGAAAGAGGTGGGAGGAGCTTCCACTTAATTCTCGACCTGTCACCAGCCATAGTTTTAGATTTGTGACCCTATAAACGTGATCGCAGGAAAGGCCGTTGAACGAAAGACGACTGTCCTTTCGAGTAACTTCCGCTTATCTCCCGCCATGGTTAAGTAACACCGTTTTTGCCGAGGTCACCATTGGCCAGGGCCCTGCAATTAGGAGTACTGGGCTATCTTTTGGCGCTTTAAGAAATATAGCTAATTATGCCAAAAGTAGGGGTGGCTATCTTATAGGGGTGGGGCATCTCTCAGGTATTACGGTAAACATTGCTTGATCCGTTCATTCATGAATTTAACGAAACTATCCATTGTGCTAGGTCTCATGTCTGCAGTCATTAAATTTTCTTAAGATATCAAATTCAATTTATTTATACACACAGGGTTGGGCCACACAGGTGAAAAACGTGTCGTAGACGGCTTGGGAGTGCCTGGCAAAAGCGCCTGAGGAATGCAGTTTGTGACGCCGAAAAGAAGCAGTCTTCATGGAAATCACATAAATGCAACATTGTCAATTCTCTTGCGCCATTTAATTTTATTCCGCAAATTGTACGGAAGACAGAAGTCACACTTAACTGGACGGGTTTGTCTCTTATCTCATGTTCTAAATATGCTGCAAGGAAATGTTCATATGGCAGAGATTCCTAAGGTCAACATCGTGGAATTCTGCTAATGAATGCTTTAGCAGGGCTAATAGTTAAGAAAATTTCCTACTCGGCACAGGATGGATTTTCAAAACATCTCTCAAGACTTCAATTTTTTAAAGAAACCGATGGAGACAATATCGCTTCTTTTTGCATTTTATGCGTCATTACAAGGGAGGAGGGGAACAGTGACCACTAAACTTGCGAGTTCATTGTAGAAGGGTGGAGAGCTGGGCTGCTTGGTAAGCATTATACATGGTTAAACTTAGCGAGCAATGTGAGGAAACTAGAATACAGGAGACTGTGTTCTAGTTTCCTCACGTTGCTCGCTGACTTTAATCATGTATAATTGCGAGTTCATCTGTTTTCTGTGATATAGCACATTGTTCGTCAGGTTGTCGATCCCCTTTTTCACTGTGCCTCCATGCATTAGTCTATTCCTTAGTTTATTTTTATGAAAAATAGTGTTGGCTGGTATGTCCAGTATGGCCATACTGGTCCACTATTGGCAACTATTGCAGTCCGCGGTGGAAGCAAAGCCGTCGTGCAGTCTTAAAGCATTTTTTTTCTCGAAGTGAAAACACTTTCTCGATAAACAAAGTTCAGTTTTGTCCGATTCATTTGTGTGTATATCACATATAAAAAAAGAGAAAAATAAAAATGTTGAGTGGACATGCAGGTTCGATCTCGTGGAATCACCCAGCGTAAACTTTCATGAGTGCTTGTAGACAGCCACAACCAAAAGAAATGGAAAGATATATTTTCTGACAGCAAGCAATAACACTTAAATTTTCTTATTCGTAACAAAATAAAAAAGAACGTTGCTTTTTCATAGAAAAAAAGAAAAAAATTTTAGCAGCGGTAAGAAACGAAAAGCGCCGGAGTCAAGACGCTTCGCAACCACCTCTTTGACCGGTTACAACTTTTGTACCAAGCAAATGATGCAACATGTTCTTGCACTTTCTTTTTGCCTGGCGTAAGGAGAGTTGTACCCCAGAGTTCTAATGGAATCGAGACCAGGTTTTTTTTTATTGTTTTTTCAATATGGGTATTTTTTGAAAATGTATTTTTTCAAAATAATTTTTGTATGTTTATATTTTTATCGAAAGTTCATATTTTGCAGGAATAGTAAAGATGCCCTGGCCTGTATTATGTGTACATCACATAAAAAAAATGTTGAGTGGACCTGCAAGTTCGATCTCTTGTGGAATCGCCCTAAGAGACCTCTGTGATATTCTTTTTACGGCTGAATACCATTTGCAAACATTAAAGTGACAGCATGCCTACTCTGCCGGTGCGCTCTTTTAGACAGCAGTCATGAGGCGCTCGAGCAGAGCCATGCTGTTATCAGGGCTTCCACTCCTGTGCCAATTGCGCCATTTTGTGCCAAAGAGGTTTTCCTGCACCATCCTGAAAAATTTGCAAAAATGCGCGAAATTGCGCCAAAAGCTCCAAAATCAGGAAATGGGAATGGGACGGCATCTAGCGCCGCCTATCTCAGTCAAGGTGAACTTCACTGCAACAAACTGAAGGACACCTAGAGCTGCGCCACCAATTTTTTTTCAAAGCGATAGGTGAGACATTTTTTGGTTTGTTTGTTGACATATGGAGTAGTTCTTCCGTTACACTCCTTGACGAGCGTTGCTGTCATAGGTGCTTCTTCCTGTTTCCAGTTGAAGGGTTCATTACGTTGTAGGGGCCACCTTAGTACGTCTGTGAGTACGGACGATTTTCGTGAGGACAGGATGGTGCGGACCGACGCTATGAAGAAGGATGATCCTCGGTGACAAGCCTCGCTGTTTACCGAAACTTGTTTCCATGTTTCAGTGACTGGTCGGGCCCACGTGTTGTTGAGCTAGTGCTCAACAACACGACGGCTCCCTGTCGATTCGTTTGAGAAACGTATCTTGGCAACGAAGTTCAACGTGCGTTGCCTCCAATACTTCTGATGCCTGGAATCACAAGTATGTTTCAAGCACGACCGCTTGACGATCAGGTGACCGTGTTTCAGTGTGTCATCGTATCTGGTTGCAAAGTCTGTTGGACGTTTTTGTCGCACTCGACTCGAGGTGTTCCCGGAGGCTTACTGAGTATGTTTCTTTTGCCATAGGTAATTCGAGCGTGCATGTCGTAAGATGATACTTCTAACCTTAGAACTAATGCTAAAATAACATTCGTTCTTAACCTCTCGCTATGCACGTTGCATTATCCTCAGTTTCGTTTCTCTGATCGTATCGGGGTGCATATCCAAGTGCTTCTTTTGCAGCATAAGACGAGTTTAATGTAACACATTTTAAACGCTCCTAGTTGTCCCGTGTAGGCTGATAATTATTGTAGTACATTTAGTTAAATGTTTTTTACGATTTGACTTTTTCGGGAACGTGCCGCTTCAGCCCTGCGATGAAGCATTAGAGCGAAAGTCACCGACGCGAGAAGTGCGCTTCCCAAACGTTTTTTGCTCAGGACAAATGCGATCATTATATTATACTTGAGTGAAAAACCTATACAACATTTAGCTGCATCGAACATTGTCAATCTACACCTAGGTTCTTTAATGTACTAGACTTGGTACACAAGTGCTCAAAAGTGTTCCGAAAAATTATATTTAGAAGCTCCAGAGTGCTACAAAATTCACATTTAGGTGCTCCAAACTGCCCCAAAATGAACATTTTGGTGCTCCAAACTGCTCCAAAATTAATATTTGTGTGCTCCAAAAATTGCTCTAAATCTGGTCGTGGCAGTAGTGCCACTGTGTTATGTTGCTGCTTCGGACTGGCCTCTACGTCGGCAAACACCTCGAGCAGCGAGTCGGGGCGGTTTCCGTCTTCCTCTTGCTTGATGTGCCGGCCGAAGTATGCTGGTTAGAGGGTGTGGCCATCTTTGAGGCAAGTGAGGAGGGCCCTGTTTCTGCCCCTCACGAAATTTCAAGCTCAGTGCTGAAACAATCTTTTTTTGTGTGATGCTATGTTTACTATACGCCTTCCGAGTACTTACTCGGTCTGTCCTTCGCTTCTCAATCACCCTTCCCGGCACCAACAATACGGTTGGTGTAATGCGGTGCTCCTTCTCGAGAATATCACAAGCTTTCTAAACCACAGAAATTGCACATTTACAATTGGTGATCAAAATGAAGGGTTTGCAAATGTACATGCTCCTTATATTTGAAATGCACCTAAAAGTGGCCCGACTTATATTTTTTTAAATTTGGTGTTCTTGTAGGTTCTTTTCAATAACTTCCGCTTGTTCTCGGCCTGCTCAGCTATGATAACCCCTCAGAACTCCGGCAACAGTGTCGGCCAGCTGCTGCCTCAGGGCTTGTTTGGTCCGAAACATGATTGTTACTATTAGCGTGTTGTAAATTAACCCGGAAAGGCATATCCGAAACCTCCCTTTGTTCCGAGACGTTCCTTTAGTTTCTTATAAGAGCCGATTAAAAACTGTTTTCATGGCACTCCACAGCTGCCCGTCAACGTCCGCCGTGGACGAACACGCAGGCTGCAGAACAGCTGGGTCTGTGTCCAACTCGGGGGCTAAGACGAGCGTAACTCGGATAGAGTTATGAGAGCGTGTTGGTTAAACATCTTGGTATGCAAACGCAAAAGGACACAAAGGACACACAAAAACACGTCAGACACTGACAGCGTTCAACTCTCAACAGGTTTATTCTTTCCTGCCACGTGCCGCGCCTGCGTCATCTTGACAGCGCCCCTGCTGGCTCAAGGCCACGCTCATCCCTCTCCCCCTACTGAGGCTTCCTATCTCCTTCCCGAGAAAGCCTTGCTCCTTTCTACTCAGATTAAGGGATTTGTGACTCGCATTGTTGTCGCTTCTCTGTATGAGGAAGACCTAGACTACTTCCCGTCCCAACTCGTTCTCCGCCTTAACGAATGGAATGCAAGAACAGTAAACATAAATGCATAATCACGAGGTCATGATTGGCATAAGCCAGTCATTCACCAAACTTAAGCAAGGCTGCGTAAAGCCTCGCTTACGTTTGGTGAATTTGGGGAGCGAACATGTTTATTTTTGTTTATGCTCACGCCGTCTCAAAACCGGGGAACGGGGCACTAACGGCTGCTGCTGTTAAAATGGTCGTCTTGCATGGACGACTGTTTGTTGGCAAGCCTTCATTGAATGTACAATAAAATGCTGAGCAAGTGTCCATTCTAAATTTGAAGATAATTGTAGAAAAATAGGGATGGGCACATGTCAGGTCATCATTTTGACATACTATATGTACTGTGCATATCTTTTCGGATGCTTCATATTTTTGGGGTGGGTACTTAGTGGGGAATAGGTGGATACACGGTATCCTACAGTAAGTGCGTAGTTTCCACTGCAATGTTCGTTTCCTGCACTGAGGCACCCTTATGCATAAGGAAACCGTCATCTGATCTAGACCATCTGGACTTCGTTCCTATGGTGTTTGCACACAACTTGCCACCCAAGAAAAATTTATTGACAAAAACCATGAAAGTACAAGGTGCAAAGATATACTAATGGCATAAACAAGGACAAAATTATACACAGGATAACTGATAGGCTAGCACTCGGTTATAAATGACGTAGCTGGAGGCCTCACCGCTAGAAACAGCCCTAAGGCCGGTTCTGCGGCAGAAGCACTGATATCGTGATAATCACAGTGGCAGCGCGCCCCCAAGGACCAGGTGTTGGGAGCAGGTACTGAGGAAGTCTGTGTGCCAGTGCCTGAGGAACTTCTCCTCGAGGGGAAAAAAGGGCGCCCTCGAGGTGTTAAAGCAGAAGGGAATGCAGCCGGCAAGGCATTGGGAACATACACCCGAATTGATGCCCTCGGGCGACAGCAGTGTTCCAATTTCCCCACAAAATAAAGCAGGTGGCCGCAAACACAAGTATGGAGCTGCAGTGGTGTGCACGGAAGTGTCTGCCTAGTGGGAGCGCAAACATGTGGCTGACCAGTGTCCAAAATGTTTGGGCAATGACACAGTCGAACACAATGTGTACATTTGTCTCTAGGGCACCGCAGTTGGAGCACAGTTTGGACGCCGAGACACCCCACTGTGCGAGGCGATCCCGGGTGGGCAGGACACCCCAACCGAGCCTCCAGTGGACATCCACCACGGCTGCGGGGAGGTCCGGGGAGAGGGCATGCCCAGTCTGTAGTGCGGCTCTGCACCCGGTGGAGGAGGGGGACCTCTGGTGCACAGAGAGCCTCGTAGAGATGCAAAACAGGTGTGTCGAGGACATCGGCATCCGGTACGTTGGCCACGAGCTGCTGGGGCCGAGGTTTCCAAGCCCCAAGGCACCAAGATGCGCCGGTGAGTGCCGAGCCAGTAAAGGACGAGGCTGCAGCCAGGGTAGTTGGACGATTCCAGCAGCTCCAAGAAACTGCGAAGTGCAAGGAGTTGACTGAACATTACCAAACGCGGCATTCCCCAACCCCCGACAATGCGAGGGAGACGAAGAGCCTGCCGAACGACAAGCTCCGTGCGCGGCTTCCAGAAAAATGGAAAGACTTCGGAGTCGAGGTGGCAGGCAATGGCTGCAAGCGGATGTGCAACGCGCATCACAAACCAGAGTTTGGCACAGAGTATGGACTTTATTATGTGCGTGGAATCCTGCAAGGGGAGTGAAAAACGAGACGCCAACGTAGCACGGTGCGTTACGTCTGCGACAATACCGGCCCAAGTGTCGGACAACACACCGGAGCAGTCGAAAAGGACGCCAGGGCCTGGACAGCTGCAGTCATCGGGGCACCGCCTGGGGACGGGTCAGAAGAACTGCTCAAAAGGAGGGCCTTTCTTTTCTACATGTTCAGCTGGGCCCTGGAAATGGCGGCATGCTCCTC
>JAZHYW010006437.1:0-15095 GCA_037355805.1 Ixodes ricinus
TTTTTAGAGCGCAGCTCTTAGGCGCCCGTTTCTGGCTTGAGCGGCGTCGCGCGTCGCCGTCGCCGTCGCCGTCGCCGTCGGCGTCGCCGTCGGCGTAACCGCGCGGTGCATGATGGGTAATTTTCCCCGCTAAATCTAGCGGAAAATTTTCCCCGCTAAATCTAGCGGAAAATTTTCCCCGCTAAATCTAGCGGGAAATTTTCCCGCTAAATCTGGCGGAAAATTTTCCCCGCTAAATTTAGCGGAAAATTTTCCCCGCTAAATTTAGCGGAAAATTTTCCCCGCTAAATTTAGCTGGAAATTTTCCCCGCTAAATCTAGCGGAATATTTTCCCGCTAAATCTAGCGGAAAATTTTCCATGCTAAATCTAGCGGAAAATTTTCCCCCGCTAAATCTAGCGGAAAATTTTCCCCGCTAGATCTAGCGGAAAATTTTCCCCGCTACATCTAGCGGAAAATTTTCCCCGCTAAATTTAGCGGGGAAAATCCACCCCCCTCCTCGAGGTCACGTGACCCCCAGGCCACGTGACCCCCCCCCCCTCCCCGAGGTCACGTGACCCCCCCCCCGTGCCTTCCCCTCCTCCTCAAGAGCTGCGCTCTAATTCGGCGTTACAGGGAGTTGTAAACGGCTTTAATTTTTTTTTCGTTTTTTTCAAACCTTCGACATTTCCCACTACCGCCACAACCGTTGCCGGAGGTTCTCTCAACCTTACTCGATGAGCCACGCGGTTTTGGGGACTATGGCAACGCGCAACACAGTGGGCGGCGGAGGACCCTCTACCGTCCCCAGCTACACCACCAGACGCAAGAGCTACGATCACGGCGGGACCTAAGAAAGCCAGATCAGCAGCCCCGGCAGCGGCTACAACGACGGCTACGGGGCGCAGACCAACGGAGACGAGGACCGCTACGAAGGTCCACCGAAGCGTTACTTTGCCAGCCACGGGCCGGGGATGCCCACTCGTCCTCAGGCGGCAGGTCCGCACCAAGGGTCCCTCCTGATAGTGTTCGACCTCAACCCTGACAATATGGATGACAACCTGGCCAAGCAAAGAGGACTGCCTTTTAATCTTTCTGGCGGCACGTCGTCCTTCAAGGACTTCATGGGCAACTCTAACAACCGCATCACCAATCTGGAGGCGGCCTCAAAGAACCGCATTCTGCCGCCTATACATCGTCACAACCCCCTCCTCCTCTACCACCACCAACACGAAAGGACAGCCACGGAGCCAGAGGACAGAGAACGGGGGAGGGGGGTGGGGGAGATTGTGGGCTTTGCGGCCCATCACCGCGCAAAAGAACTCGCGCTCGGTGCCCGGCGCGCAACGTGCCCGCGAGCCACGCTCGAGGCTCGGGCTGCCAGGAGATCGTCCACCGCAAGCATGAAGTAAAGGTGTGTTTTCTGAGATCTGCCTCGTTGGTCCTTCTTTCGGGTGGGCAGTAGCACCGAACCCTACAATTTATATGTGGAAGCCAAGCTCACCGACAATGACATCGCTTCTGGTAGTTTCCTTTCCTATGCTTTTTGCTCCTTTCTGCACTATCGGCAGGCAGCAGAGGTAAGAGCAAGGTGAATTTGTACATCGTCAATGATGCAGTACCTACACAAAAACAAACAAACATAGACGATATTTACGAACTTCGAGCAACAATATGTTCCATTCATATCAGTTTTACGAACTCAAGAATCGTTTCAACCTGCAGTTTTTTTTTAATATTATGATGAATTTTACAAGGGTGTAAATTTGAAACTCTATAGCCCGTAAGATAACATTGAGGTGTTTTCTCGGGTCCACCCGGGATTTCGGACATGGGCGAGCGACCTTCTTTTGCTTGAATTCTTAGAGTAGGCGCTCCGTAATAATGCAGTTTTTTGGCTGCCGCCAGGATCGCGCTGGCATAAGATAAGGAACCGTGCTCACGAATCTTGTATAAGTTTGGTGAGCTCTGTACATGAAATTACACTTTCTGCTTTATCAGCAAATACTTTTTGTTCCGCGATAAAATGAGAGCGGCAGCACATGTGTTCGTGAGGAAACCTTTTGTACAAGTATGGGTAAATCGACATAGAAATGTTAACACAGACTGAGTTGGAGAGCTAGCAGTTGCCCAAGCTACGCAATTGAAACATCTGGTAAGGTGTCATCTTGGGTGTTGCGTATATACCTTTGAAGTGGTATATAACGCGTCAACTGCTAAGGTTTCAATAGTAAAATTCTTGCCGCAGTCAGTTTATCACATCTAGTCAAGGGGTCATAATGAGCGCGTATGCTTTCCTCACTTTTTAACAATGATGGCAATGTTGCCAAAACCTAGCTTGTCTCAAAACGATTCAATGGATCCTGATTCGCTCCGAAATGCGGTGAGTTAATATCCTTCTGATTTTAATGTAATTGCTCTGTTTAATAAATTTGTTATATTAAGAACCACTGTGTTAATCATCACATTAAAGTATACAATAGACATTATGAAAATCTGAACACCTTTTATGACAAAATTCTTGATATCACAAACATCACTAGACATGACAAAAAACAAGTTTTCACTTAAAATAAGATACGTTTACACGGTTCAGAGGCGTTGACTTTAAAAAGCCAGCGTTTGTTTTTTGAGTGGGAAGATCATGCCAGTCCTGTGAGTGGCGGGGTGAAAATAAACGCTGGAAAACGCTATTTCGCGACACCGGCTTGAAAACATAGTAGACATGTTGACATACAGGGTGAAACAAGGAGACGGCAGGCTCTTTAAATCGACCGGAAAATTCGGTTTCTTAACCTATCGCGCTACGACTTTGTGCAGCGTTGCCCACAGATGGTGCATTTTTTCGTAAAATTTGCAAAGAACGAACTTACCTGAGAAAAAAGTAAAGAAAGAAAAAGGCTTAGCTCCTATGGAAACGCAGTGACGCCACCGGTCTGCAAACAACACGGCGCCGTTTCGCACGGGAGACAAGAGATGGCGCAAGCGGTCGCGACGCCAACTGCCGCCAACGAACGAGCAGACGACGCCGAGAGCCATCGTGTTTAGCAGACAAGGAACTGCAGTTCCTTGTTGTTACCGCGCCTGTTTTTGTTTCTGTGACTGTCGCCGCCTGCGGAACGCGAGCCGCTTTTGAGTCGAAAGGATCGTCTGCTAAAGTGCCGGCTCTCGGCGCCGTATGCTCGTTCGTTGGCGGCGTTCGTTGCGCCATCTCTTGTCTCCCGTGCGAAACGGCGCCGTGTTGTTTGAAGACCGGTGGCGTCGCTGCGTTTCCATAGGAGCTAAGCCTTTTTCTTTCTTTACTTTTTCCTCAGGTAAATTCGTTCTTTGCAAATTTTACGAAAAAAATGCACCATCTGTGGGCAACGCTGCACAAAATCGTAGCGCGATAGGTTAAGAAACCGAATTTTCCGGTCGATTTAAAGAGCCTGCCGTCTCCTTGTTTCACCCGGTATATTAGGACATGCGGAAAGTGAATACTAAGCTATGCCAAGGATTACTGATTATGACGGGACAGATGATCGAGCTTTTAGAGCGCGGCTCTTAGGCGCCTGTTCCGGCCTGAGCGGCGTCGCCGTCGGCGTCGCCGTCGGCGTCGCCGTCGGCGTCGCCGTTGGCGTCGGCGTCGCCGTCGGCGTCGGCGTAACCGCAAGGTTACGTGACCTGGGGGCCACGTGACCCTAGGTCACGTGGTCCGAGGTCACGTGACCTGGGGGTCGACGTGACCCCCTAGACCACGTGGCCCCAGGTCACGTGACCGGGGAGACCCTAGACCCCCTAGGCCCTAGACCACGTGGCCCCGGGTCACCCTGACCCCCTAGGCCACGTGGCCCCAGACCACGTGGCCCCAGGCCGCGTGGCCCCTGAGTCACGTGACCCCTAGGCCACATGACCTGGAGGGGTCACGTGGCCTAGGGGTCTCGTGACCCTCCAGCTCTTAGGGCAAGACCGCCCGGGGAACAGTGGCAAAGAGGACAGCAATAGGGTGGAGGAGGAGGGAGGTGAGAGGAGGAGGAGGCAAGGGGATGAGGTTGAAGTATGAGGAGGAGTTGAAGGACAGGAGGGGTGGAGGGGAGGATAAGGGGAGGAGGAGTAGCAGGATTGATAACGAGGGAGGAATAGGGAGCAGGGTATACCCCTCCCCTCAGTACCCTTCCGCCCTCCTCCTCGAGAGCTGCGCTCCAATCCGGCGTTACAGGGAGTTGTAAAACGGCTTTCATTTTTTTCGGAATTTCTATCTGGAGAGTTGGTAGGTTTTCGATTTTCGGCAAGCCGCAAGCTATAAATAATATCTTATTTGTCTTTTCACGTCGCATAGTGTTGCCAAAGAAATATACTCGCAACAGCGAGGTAGTCCTTGGTTTGCTCCAAGGTACTAAAAAATAGTGTTTATTTTTATTTTTTTGGTGGATAGGGTTCGTTCGTATAAATACTATTTTCGCTTTATTTATAAGTATTTACCACTATTCACACCACCTGAATTTCACTTGAAGTCTAGTTTATCATAACGTGAGCAGTGGTGTTTTTAGAGCGCAGCTCTTAGGCGCCCGTTTCCGGCAGCGGCGTCGCCGTCGGCGTCGCCGTCGGCGTCGGCGTCGCCGTCGGCGTAACCGCGCGGTGCATTATGGGTAAATTTTTCCGAAGGGACCCGAGGTCCTCCCGAAGGAACCCGAGGTCGTCCCGAAGGAACCCGAGGTCGTCCCGAAGGAACCCGAGGTCCTTCGGGAGGACCTCGGGTCCCTTCGGCACGACCTCGGAAGGACCTCGGGTTTCTTCGGGAGGACCTCGGGTCCCTTCGGCACGACCTCGGGAGGACCTCGGGTTTCTTCGGGAGGACCTCGGGAGGACCTCGGGTTCCTTCGGGAGTTGCATGCAACAGGTTGCATGCAACCGGAGGAGCACCTGTTGCATGTAACAAGTTGCATGCAACTGGCATGCAACCTGTTGCATCTAACAAGTTGCATGCAACTGGCATGCAACCTGTTGCATGCAACCTGTTGCATGCAATCCAGGTTGCATGCAACAGGTTGCATGCCAGTTGCATGCAACTCCCGAAGGAACCCGAGGTCCTCCCGTCATCAGTGACGATGACGTCATCAGTGACATCACTGATGACGTCATCGTCATCCACATTGTCATCGTCATCATCACTGATGACCTCATCAGTGATGTCACTGATGACGTCATCGGCATCCGCATCGTCATCATCATCATAGATGACGTCATTGGCATCCGCATCGTCATCGTCATCATCACTGATGACGTCATCAGTGACGTCACCGATGACGTCATTGGATCGTCATCGTCAAGGTCACGTGACCCCCCTTCAGTACCCTTCCCTCCTCCTCCTCAAGAGCTGCGCTCTAATTCGGCGTTACAGGGAGTTGTAAACGGCTTTCATTTTTTTTATTTCAACATTCATACAAAGTAAATTTTCAAGCATAAAATATTATGATCACATTGACATATTTAGTTAACATATTGTAAAAAAAGAAAACATACGGGCTTTTTTTATCCTAAAATGAGTGCTTAGGTTACGTTAAAATCTAAAAAGGTTTTTAAATGCGAGCATTATTAGTAAATGCCTTGAATCATAAACCTTATCAAGACCGTTTACCATGTTGCGACATTTGTCTTATCGCAGCGCCATCGGTTTTCGTCGTTCCGCGAATGTAATCGCCTTTTCACTCTCACCGCGGCTCTGTGACTAGATTTCGCGGTTTAAATTTGGTCGCAGTTACCTTTTTCAAACCCTCTTTCCCTGTCTAGCCGTTAAAACAACCCTCGCAGCAGCATAATACGTGACCAGATGTGACAGAGCGGAAACCACTTTGTCATCAGCCTTCGACACACGCGTTGCGCTGTCAAAGTGTGTTTCTGGCGTTGTAGGGAGAAGAAAAAAGTGCTTTCTAGATGGCATTTCATCGTGCACAATATTCAACGAATTCTTAATTGACGAAGCGGTGAAGGGCAAACTCTGTTGCAACATTTTCCTTGACGGTAACAGGCAAAACTTGTGAACAGTAAGGGTCTCTAGAAAGGAGTAAGCTATGTTGTGCTCACATCAGTATTCTGGGGACGAAAATCATGATTTTCCTCATTAAAGAGGCAATAACAGGTCAAAATCACCTTTTTTTTTATCTGACACACTTGAATACGATGCCTGGACGTTACCCTCAGAATTCAAAGGTTAAGAATACAGTATTTGGCAAGTAAAAAAAAAACTGAAAACATTATCCGTAAACCGAATTTGAAGTTGCCGTGTGATCTGCGCTATTACAGTGATGTCTGAAGATTTAATCGTGCTGCTTTCGTACCGCTTTCGAACTGTCCCAACCGGAAGTGTCGTGTTCGCCCGCATAACCCGATAAACTGCGCTTCTCCGTGCGGAGAAACACAAGTGATGCGTCATCTGCTGTGAGCAGATGACGCTTTCCTTTCTAGTTTGAAGTTCTTTTACAGCCCTTTCAGCAATCACAATTTTTTGAAACGCGTGAGGTCAAAGAGGACACGCAGTGGACTTTTGTGAGTGACGTGAGAGGCCATGTAGCGTCGGTGCTGGGTGAAAGGCTGCTTCGGCGGTGTCACAACCGAAGGTACGCTGAAGAGTTCCAAAGAATTCGCAGAAAGGTGGCCTGGCTAGCTGCAATTCGAAGAACTATATTGGGGGTTTCGGATCAAAATCCCTTTTGACACTATGACGACTAGGGTTTTAAGGTCGACCGAAGCGTCTCTAGAGCCTTGGTAGTCCAAATGGTACTCGGTTGAGGCGTGCGGCCGTTACGATGAACTTGTAGCAGTAGGTCACATCACACGAAGTAAAACGTCCAAGGCTAGAGGTCAGCCTACCAAACGTTGAGAACGTCGTCCGATTCCCCGGCTCCCCGATCAGCCTTTCTTTTACAGTTGCCAAGCGCGGCCAGGTTTTACGGGGAAGGATAAACAGCCAAGATGCGAACATCACTTCCGGACTGTGATTTTCGATATTTCAAGAGAAGGGCGATGCGTTCGCTATTGCGTTAAAACAAATATGTTTTACGAATACCGTTATTAAAGATGATAACACTGTCACTTACAATGCTTACAAATTTTATAATTGATTACGTCATAAATCAAAAGAAGTTACGAGGTAGGAAAGTAGAAAAAAAGAAACAAAAAAGCACGCAAATTCAGGTGCGAAGTTGTTTTTGCTGTTTTTTTTTGCGCTGTGGTATTTTCTTATTACAACTTGCACCGTTAGAGACATTAAAAACGATATTTGAGGTGTCAGTGTTCTTTTAACACAAAGGAGTGTTCCACAATTCTCAAATTCTCAATTTTGACTTTGTAAATGATGGATATGACTGCGCCGTCAGAAAAATAACAACGAGGAGGGCAGCTGGTCCATCTTCACTACACATGGGTTGCGTTGACTCCATATCAGCTTCCATGGTAGTTGCCTTGCTTCAAAACATGTATCTACTGCAACACATAATATTCAGTGCCGATTTATTTGTTCTCTCGGACAGGAGAAGCAGGCGCCACTGGCAAGAGGGCGTGGTTTCAGAAAGTGCCTTCTATGCGCGAGTTTCCGCGAAAATAAATTTTTCTAAGTTAGGCTGGCGTGTTTGTTCCTATAGCTGCACTGTAGACATCTTTAAAATAAAGTATAGGGTATCTCAAGTAAACAGGCTCGATCTTAATTAGACCGTAGAAATCGAAGTTTGCACGTAGCAATTCAATCTTTTCGTCAAAGGTGTATTTTATAGGTCGGTTTCCTCTTGGAAAATTAGAAAGTGTAGCTCCCTTTCTGTAAAAAATAGGGCCAAGAAACTTGTCCAGGGTCAACGGCGGGCGGTGACGCAGACGACCCAGTTAAGTGGCGCGTTTGGCGCTCGTACTAATAGATGGCGCTACCTCCTTATTGAGACTACTTGTGAGCACCGTGGTTTATTAAAATGAAAACAATATTTTTGTAATTTAACTTTGCTTTAAAAATAAATGCGGACAATAAAAGCAAAACTTAAAGTAAAAAAAAACGCGTTTGCCTAAACGACGGCATTTTTGCTGCCAACAGATTTCGTCTGCGTGTCGTATGCTTTCTTTTGCTGGTCGGCTACACCTTCACACGCTGCTCCCGACGCCATCTATCGATACGCGCGCCAAACGCACCCCGCAACTCGACCCGGTCGTCTGCGTCGCCGTCCACCGCTGACCCTCAGCAAGTCTTTTGACCTTACTTTTTACAGAAAAGGAACTATGCTTTGTAATTTTTCAAGAAAAAACCGACCTGTGAAATACACCTTTGACGAAAAGCTTAGATTGTTACGTGCGGGCGCCGATTTTTTCGGTCCATTTTAGATCGAGCCTGGTGACTTGGGATACCCTATATATGGCCTAAATAATTTATAAGCTCAGTGACCAAAACCATTCTGCTTCAATCAATAAAAGTTAATAAAAATGCAGTGTTTTCATGCGTAAAAGTGTTCACAGAGTGATAAATCCTTTTGTTATACGCAAAGGCAGATGTATCGTTTCTGCGTCCGCTGCAACTAATTTTGAAATTCGCGCAGGTCGCATTTACAAAGCCGTTGAACAAATATGCGTGATTTCTTGTGCAAAAATGTCATTTATGCCCGCGTTTTTCATTAAGCTCATTGATTGATTATTGCGGCATCTTACATAGCCATGTACTGATATATACAATGCAAATACATCTATGTATTGCAAGGGACCAACCATATGCGACATTAAACTGGCAATATACAGTACTCAGAGGGAACGGCAAAAAATACTGCCACGTATGTCCATAGTTGCGCCACATATGACATTTTTGAACCCCTCTACGTCACTTACGAACTACCATAAGTATTGCCTTATATATAGCCTATATTTACATGGCCCATTATTTGCTAAACAAGTCAGGGCTCAAGTCAAACATTAAACATAAGGAAATCTGTTTCCAGTGCACACGTGTTGTGGGATGTTTGATAACAATCAGAAAAGGTTACTGTGCCCATTTCACAAAGCATTAAACTGAAGCAAATTCTCGTTGTTGACCGACAATATACCTTATCGTAAAATTATTTCTTCGATTCTAACTGATTCAGGAAGTACACCTGTAATTTCGAGCTAAAAATTTGCAATAAATAATTAAAAAAAAAACTAGAGTCACGACGCAACGAGGCGTGTGAAACCGGAATAATTGCACGAATGACACGCTGGTGTATTGCCTTCGACTTTGCTGTTAACAACGCTGGTGAAGGGTCTTTGAAATAGATAATTTGCGAGCACTGAAGCAGGCGCAAATAACGCTAGCCTTAGTTGGCTGCCTCAAATCCACTAGGCGTTGACAGCGTAACCAAATGCCCATAAAACACCAGACCCTCAAACGGAACTCTACACGGGTGCCGTCGCCCCATCTAAAGCTTATTTTGTTGATCATGCGCGACGCGCTTCAGATATAGTCAGTATTTTACAGCGTCTTTGTACATATTAAAAGAAAGCTAGTAGAGCACCACTTTTGTGCTGGTAGGCTTCAATCCGTGAACATGCACAGCTACAAGCCTGATACTTATTGAGCGCTTCAAATGTGAGCCACACTATACCCCTATATTAGGAGGGCATATAGGGCCATCTATGGCAACCTATGGCAATCTATGTAAATTAGCCGAATTGAGCAGTGGTATAGTCACAACACCTAAAACTTAGCTGTTTAGTCCCGAGAAAATTATTTTCTGCTGAATGTGAAGTGATGTGTTTAGAAAATTTACGTTTCAATGGTTTCGTCGACCAATACAGGGCGAAGAAGGGGGGACAGTTTTCGGCTTACTGGGTGTAATCTGATTTGTGTATACACCTAACACTTGCGAGCTTCCAATTTCGAATATACCAACAGTTCTTTAAATATGCCAAATAAATCTTGTGAACCCTGTTCCACGCACCTTTCGCGCATCTGGGTCACCTTTTTCTCCACGATAGATTAGAAATAAAGGGCACGTACCGCAACAATAGCGATATCCTCAAAGCAGCTTAAATGAAAAGCTACTTTTATTTTGATCTTTGGTTCACTTATATGCCAAAGAAAGTTTTAATCCGCTGTCTTTCCGGACAGCAAAGGACAAGTAATGAAGTACCCAGTTTATTAGCGTATAGCATATACCGAAAATGTAGGAAATTTATACCAATTCTACAATACCTTGAGACCAAGGTTTTAAAATTCCACACAAATACACCTCAGAAAATATCTAAAGGACCGTTCACACAGTTGCGTCGACTGCGTTGCGCTGCGTTGCGACGTGTTGAGCAACGCTTCCCTGGCTCGTCGCAAGGGTCGCCATAGCAAGTGCTCGAGGGCAAGCAGTCTTAACCAGGCGCAAGTGATTGAGGTGGCATTCTAACGCAATCGTGTGAACGACCCTTTATAGTTTCTCGTGCTCAAACGAACCTCAGGTACACATCTAGATACATGTGCCATAAAATACCCCCCAGATACACTTTCTTTAAATATTCTGCTTCAATCTCCCAATTTGTTTGCAAATAACAAATAACAAAATAAAGTTGTACCAATTTTATATGACCCGGATAAAGGCAAACGTTTGACCAGGAGAAACTACGAGGGACTCTCAAACGACTTGTTTGCTCATTTAGAAAATTAACTCACTCCGTAGTAAACACTTAATTCAATCTTAATACTTTTATCATTTTGATACTAAGCACACCGGCTTTACTCATTCCATTTGTTAAAACAAAACCGGACATACGTTTTTTTTTTGCTTAGCATAATAGAAAACAGCGGATCCAGCTACACTCTGTTATACTCCGTTTTACCATACGATATACCCCAGCGAAAGCTAAAAAACAATGCTGCCCAATCTATCGCTGTGAAAAAATGAGATGACCCCCTCCCCCACAAAAAAGGTCAGGTGACATTTACGACAATGGAATGGCTCATATTGCATGAAGTGACTCTAGCGGTTTATCGCAAGGTAAAACAGAGTACACGCGCGCTCCTCTCATCCCAATATGCTTGGTACAAGGATTCTTCCAGAATAAACCACGCCTACTACATTTTTGTGTACACTATGACCTCGCTTGAGGTGTGATGCCCGAACAGCCAGTGTCCTGACCATATTTTCAAAACCCCGAGACAACCTGAAGTAACGACGAAAAGAAAGAAAAAGGAACAGAACGATGCCTCTCAAAACACAACAATGTCCCTTTTAAATGTTTTGTTTTTGTTATTCCAGCATGTCTCGGGATTTCATAAGTGTGACCGTTCACCAGCTAGCCTTCGCTATTATCCTTATTTTTAGCACTTGCACCAAATGCAAGTTTTGTTCGGTTATCCTTTTTTCTTTCTAGGTATTTTTCCTTGCCTCGGGGTTATAGAAGTATAATTCTTCATTAGCTAGCCTGCAATATATATCCCTCTGAAGTGGCTTGATATATACTAGTATTTGATGCCCTCTTTTGGAAAAATAAGGTATGAATATTTACGCTACTGACTCCAAAATATTTAAAGCAAAAAAAAAAGAAAAAGGAATTGCTAGTGTGACCAGCTAAATTAGGAATTTTATTCATAGTACACCTATAGTCACCATTAAATGAGTGTGTCTAGGTTCGTTCCTTAGGCACAAAAAAGTGTACCTTTCTACCAAATAGTAATTACGTGGACCTGAGTACAGCAAAACTCTGGAATATCGAAATCAATTATTTTTAGCGACCACATACTGATGCTTCTTTTTGCCATTGTTGCTTTATCGCTTAATTTTATATGCGGATTGCCGCTTTCCGAAGACGTTAAAAGGGGAAAAAAGTGCCCGAGAGGAACTCGGGCACGCTGAAATAAATACATGGTTGTCTGATGAGAATATCGCAGATATGAATCTAGTCGCGAAAAGGAAAGCAAACAGACTACCTAAATTTAGAAGTCGGCTATTAGATGAAAACCATCATGGTTCACCCGATATTGCCACGCCCGTCACCGAGCGAGCGCGTGCGTGGCCGAATGGTTACCGCGCTTGACTGTCACGCGGAAGGTCTGGGTTTGATTCCAGTCAGCGGCATGTCCTCTTATTTACCCTTTCAACTTGGCGTTCTCGTAAGTGCGACAACACTGTCCTCTGATCGAGTTCCTAACGTTCTACGCGCCGAAAGTTCTATGCCGAATGTTCAAGTAACCCATTAAGGGACTCCTGCATGGCGAGCGGAGTCAGTCTCGCCCCAGCGTTTAATCATGCTGTTACGCCGAATTCGACGCCGGCGACGCTCTGTTGTTATCTTCTGTTCACTTTCTGTTTTGAGCACAAGCTCGCCCTGTGGCGATAGCCACTGGGAACAGAAAGAGGATCGCGCACAACTAAAAACAAGAGCAGTCTGATTTCGGAATTCGTCAGACGTAGTCGCTCTTCGTCTGTCTTTCTCTACAGCCCCACTAAAAGTTTCAGTTTCCTCAGTATTTTTTTTTTGTTTCGCCACCTCGCGTTTTGTGACAATATTAGTTTTAAAATAACGTACGCAATTTTAGCGCACGTTAGCGATAAATTTAGCGCTTGCGTTAGCGTGCGCTAAGCAAGAGATTTTTCGAATATTGTTTCTCCACCGCGACGCAAAAGCCCAAGCATCTCGCGCTTGCAACGCCAGCAAAATACAATCACATTTTTTATTTCACACGCAACCTGAAAAAAAAAGTTTCTTGGTCCAGCGTAACATTTTAGATTACTTTAAACATGAGAATGCGACGTGAGCGGTCGTTTGGTCGTGTCCACTTGCGTCGCCTCTGCAATACGTGTCTCGTGTGCTGGCCTTCGCACACCTTACCTAGGCCGAGAAATGTTCACGCGTCGCAAGCATCAAGTTGCCAGCGATCGTTTCCCACCTTACTGGGTTTTACAAACAGGGTGCAGTGTCGTCCTGTATTGAAAATCACTGTTGTGAAGATGCCGCCGACTTCGACCTCACGACGCCGCCATAGCGGTCGCATCCATGGTCCAGGGAGCCGTCGAATCCTCCTTGGAGGAGCGCAAAGGCTCTTTTCGTACGCACGAAATTTTCGAAAAAATTCGCGTACCTTAACATAAAGCACCCAAAGCGCTAAACGTGGTGAGCGTTCGACGCATGCGCAGTAGCGACGACGCTATTCTTTGCGTGCACAAAGCTTTAGCGTGAGCTATTCTAAAACTCCCTAATATGACAAAAAATATAAAACACTAACATATTGCAGCAATTTACTGTAACTGCTGCAATATGTTTGGGTTTTATATTTTTTGAGGGGACGATGAATATGTAGTGTCCAAAATAATAACATTTACATTGAGGTGACGGTTTGCGTCAATAGTCCTATATAGTGGCAATGCAGCGTGAAAGCGGCAATCACCTTATTTTTGTGGATGTTCCCTATTCCAATGTTATTTTACATTTTTCTTCCTTGCATGATATTTTTTAATAAACCTTAAAACACTTACTTCAATTTTATATTATCGGGCTCTTCCCTTACGAACTATTCAAGATATATACAGTACAATCTCAATAAACGGAACCTGAAGGGACCAGGAAAATCAGTTCCATTTATCAGGAGTTTCATTTACTGAGAGTTTGGAGTGTAGGTACACCAAAAACGTTAAATTGCAGCTTAAATGCTGTTTCCACAAGTGCACAATTTGTAAACACCAGCTAGTGAATGTAGAAGGCAAAATAATCACGAAAACGCCATATTGCTGCTTTTGTATATTCACAGAGATCGTGCACAAAAAGTAGAATCAATATTCATGCTCCCCATTTCCCTGCTCTCTCCAGGGTGTCTCGAAAAACAATCAATCACTGAGTAAAGAAAAACGAGGAGATGTTGGTTTGTTTAAGATCTAGCAACCTCTCTTTTCTATCCTTGTCGTGAAGAATCCTTGTCAGGCTACTTTCGGGAATGGCATAGTTAGTTGCAAGCGCCGTTTTCGTAAAGCAACCGCTATCGAAATCGTTAATTACTTTAACCTTTTTTTCTAACGTAAGCGCACGGTCTTGTCGCTCCAGTGCCGCCATCGCAGAAACTAGGCCACTAGGCCTAAGAACCTAAGATGCCAGCGGAAGCCCTTTTGAGCCAAGCCTACCCAACACAGCCACCTATGCGTAAAAAAGGAGAAAAAAAGAACCAAAAAGACATGCATACATGCTAATTTTTGGGCAATAAAGCTAATAAATATCGAAAACACTTTTCATACTGCTTTATTACTCAGAGTTCTTTTTCCTTTCTGCGATACCAAAAAATAATTGTCGGCGACATAGTTTCGTTTTCAGTTCCGTTTACCCGGAGGCACGAGAATTTGAGTTCCGATTAACGGGATTACTTTTACATTGCATGAATACAAAACCAAACAACTCCGAGATAGCTGTTTCGTTTAAGCAACAATTCCGTTTAAGCGATTTCCGTTTAACGAGATTCTACTGTATATATATAAATATATGTATATATATCGTAAAAAGAGGTAAATGCTTTAAAACGTATTTATTGGACGACGTTCCGAGCGGGGACCGCTCTTCATCAGGTCCTAATGTTGCAGTGAAAGCTAAAAACCCGCCACTTTGAAACGGCGAAAAAAAAACATTGAGGAAAGGCGAAAAACAACTTCTCAGAACCGACCATGGGTAGACGAAGGCCGCGGCCTGAAGGGGCCCTGCATGCATCCCCAAACGACCTCCCGCTAGGCGTCGTTGGGGCTCGGCTGCGTCCAGAACGAAACAAGGGAAGAAAACAAAATCCAGTGGGCCCAAAGGCGCGCCCGGGTGGCCAAGAAGAGCCAGCAGAGGCACAGGAGCAGCTCGGGCGCGAACCGAGGCGGGCGTTGGTTCATGTTACACACCCAAACACTTCTCTCCACCCCCCCCCCCCACCCCCACCCCGCACACCCACCACTCACGTGCAAGTACGCTCCCCCCCCCCCCCCTTTTTCTACATCTTCCATATTCTTTATTTTTAATATTTTTCACACCGCCCGCCTCCCCATCTCGCACCCGAGAGCGAAGACATTCCTCGAGGTCGTAATGATGTCCAGTGCAGAGAGATGCAGAGAGAACTCTAAGCAGGGGGCTTCGTCTGTTCGTTTTCCCGTCAACGTGATATATATATAAATATATATATATATA
>JAZHYW010006438.1:0-54230 GCA_037355805.1 Ixodes ricinus
CACCACTTCGGCCCCTGCTTCTCATAGACGGGAGTCCTGGCTATGGCCCGACCAGGATGATTCAGTCTAGTCGCCACTTCTACTATCCCCTCCCTTCTTTCACCCTTGTCTTCTCCTTCTTTTCACTCTTCTCATTTCTCTTCTTTCCTTTTCAACTTCTTTGGCGGCAAGGGCTAACCTTGGGTGGCGACAGACCCCTTGTCCTAAACCACACTTGGTTATAGTACCTGGGCAGTGCTAATAGTTTAACGGTTCCAGCAAAGCCCTTTTTGTTATGGTCCGTTAACTATTCCCTTGTTGGGCTCCGTGGTGGGCGGCACACCACAGGTTCTGAAGACTTTCTGCCTCTTATGGCTCCCTCCTCTCTAAACCCGGTTCTAGGCAGGCTTCCAAGAGGCCTCGCCCTGAGCCCCAAGTCATTGGAAAAGCCCCTGAAATGGGAACATTTGCAAAGTTTTTTGTGATCCACTCGAACCTCGAAGAGAAACCAGTGTCCAAATTGTCCCCCTTTGTGGTAGCCAAGGTGCTAGAAAACCTCATTGGGTTCTCATACAAAGCAAAAAAACTCCACTCCGGCGACCTTCTCGTTGAAGTAAATACGAAAGTTCAAAGTGAGGCACTCTCCAAGATGACCAGCATAGTTGACGTCGAAGTATCCGCAAGTCCTCACCGGACGCTCAACACGATCCGTGGAGTCCTTTCTGAAGACGACTTCCTTGACGCTAGCGAGGAAGAACTCCTGGAAGGACTGAAAGATGCCGGTGTTGTCGCCGTTAAACGTATTATGTTCCGGAAGGATGGCAAGGAAACCCCATCAAAGCACGTGATCTTGACTTTTGAGAGACAAACCCTCCCTGAAACTGTGAAGGCAGGCTATCTCCAGTGTCGCATCCGTCCCTATGTCCCCAACCCGCAACGGTGCTTCCGCTGCCAACGCTTTGGGCATGGGTCACGCAGTTGCCGAGGGAAAGAAACTTGTGCGAAATGTGGAAGCCAGGAACATGTTGCAGACATCTGCGAGGCAGCGGCCCGCTGTAGTAACTGCAGTGGGCCCCACCCAGCTTACTCCCGCACCTGTCCCCTTTGGCATCAAGAAAAGAAATTCTTTCCCTAAAGGCAAAGGAGAATATCACCTACTTGGAGGCTAAGAAGAAGCTGTCCTTCCTCTCGAAGGGAGGTTACGCCGAGGTGGTGCGCAGGGGCCCTGCACCACGCTTCGAGACTAGGGCCACCCAGGTCTCTCCTGAGATCCTGGCGGCTGACCTAAGGGCCCCATCTTCTCAACAGGAGCAGCATACTGCTCCCCTGGGCAAGGGTGGGCCGGCAATAGCCGTGCCCGCCCTACCCTTCAAGACAGTGGCACGGGGTCAGCAGGCTTCCTCTTCTCGCGGAGAGGGCGCTTTAGCTGCTTCCTCTGCTCAGGACAGGCCAGCACCGGCTGCACCTGTCAACACTGGCCGCTCTCCTAAGGAGGAGGAGAAGCGAGGCCCTCGGCCTCAGTCCCTGGAGAGGCAGCCAGCAACCAAGGAGCTGCGTGGCTCGCACGCAGGTTCCCAGTCAGGTAAAGAGGTGGAACAGATGGACGGGGTAGAACCCTTCCCCAGTACATCAACCACCTTTCCACCTAGTTCTGGTCGTGGCCGCAGATTGGGACCCCGCGGCACAGACCCTCCCGGGCCAGCAGGCAAGTCTGCCTGCGGGGCTCAGGAGAACACTGGCGCTGCCTTGTCTGCCCCCTCATCGACTCCGGGTTCTGACCAGGACGAGATGGAGTGGCAGACTACGAAGAAACAAAAATCAAAACAACTCGTAACTCCTCCGAAGTGAGGCAACTGACTCACTTTTCCATGTGCTCCGGTTTTTGTCCTTAAAATGGCTTCAGTACTCATACAATGGAACTGTCGGGGCCTTCTAACAAACCTGGCTGATGTAGAGCATCTCCTGGAGGAGTACAAGCCACGAGCGCTGTGCTTGCAAGAGACTCATTTGAGTCCCAGCCGTACCAATTTCCTCAGACGTTACCAGGTTTTTCGAAAGGATCGTCCGAGCTCTGCCAGTTCCTCTGGGGGAGTTGCGGTGGTTCTCCCGAGAGAAGTTCCCTGCACAGAGGTTCCACTGTCCACACCACTCGAAGCAGTGGCTGTTCGGTTCATTCACCATAAGGCTCTTACAGTATGCTCTTTATATCTGCCACCTTCTTTTACTTTGAAATGTTCAGATTTTAACTCGCTCTTAGACCAGCTTCCTGAGCCTTTCCTTTTGATGGGCGATTTTAATTGTCACAACCCTTTATGGGGGAGCACACGTCAGGATGTCAGAGGAAAAATTGTTGAGTCAGTTTTAACCACACGAAGTCTTTGTCTTTTTAATACGGGCCAGCCAACCTATTTTAGTCCATCATCTTTGTCATTAACTTCCATCGACCTTTCAATTGGTTCTGCTGCTTTACTTCCAGATTTTTCCTGGAGTGTGGATTCCAATCCACGTGGAAGCGATCATTTTCCTACTCTTTTAACCTGTAGCGTAGCCCCTCTTTTAATTCATACACGCCCGCCTCGTTGGAAGCTTGACAAGGCTGATTGGGGCCTTTTCAAGCAGACATCGCTTTTAGCACATTCTCGTCTCGATAGTCTCACAATTGATGAACTCAATCATCTTTTAACCAAGCACATCATAGCAGCAGCCAAGTTGTCCATCCCGCAGACATCTCAATTTCTCCCTAGGAGGCCAAAGCCTTGGTGGAATTCGGAATGTGAAGAGACACGCAAGAAACAAAATCGGGCTTGGGGTATTCTGAGACGATACCCCACTAGAGATAACCTCATATCCTTTCGGAAAATGAAGGCCCGTGCACGCTACGTCCGAAGAAAAGCCAAACGGGAAAGTTGGCAAGGCTATGCTTCTACTATAAACAGCAGTACCTCACCTAAGGAGGTCTGGGATCGAATACATAAGATCAATGGTTCCTATCATGCATTTAAAATCCCCTGCTTTTTAGGAATGGAACATGCCCAGACACACTCGAGGAACAGGCTGATATTTTTGGAGAACATTTTGAATATATATCCAGTTCACATCATTATTCATCTACTTTCCTTCAACACAAACTGAAGGCTGAGAGTAATCTCTTGAAAACCTCAGGAGGTGAACAGGAGGGATATAATGCTACATTCAGCTTGCACGAGCTCCTCGCAGTTCTTCATAACACAAAGCCCTCAGCTCCTGGACCAGATGGTTTACATTATTCAATGCTACAGCATCTCCATCCTTCTACACTGGACGTCATTTTATATCTTTATAACCGCATATGGCAGGAGGGCTATTTCCCTTCATCTTGGAAGGTAGCACATGTCCTTCCACTTTTGAAAGCTGGTAAGGATGCTGCATGTGTTTCCAGTTATAGGCCCATTGCTCTTACCAGCTGTCTCTGTAAGACACTGGAGCGAATGATTAATCGTAGACTAATGTACTATCTGGAGCATGGTAAGGTGCTCGACAAATTTCAGTGTGGCTATCGTTCATCAAGGTCTACAGTCGACCACTTGGTCCGTCTCGAAACTGTTGTGCGTGAGGCTTTTGCACACGGGCAGCACTGCCTCTCCGTGTTCTTTGATCTCGAGAAAGCGTATGACACGGCTTGGCGCTTTGGTATTTTAAGGGACCTGTTTGACCTCGGACTACGTGGACGCATGCTTCGTGCAATTCAGAGCTATTTAGACAGGCGCACCTTTCGAGTCCAGCTGGGAAGCACACTCTCCCGTGAATTCCTGCAGGAAAATGGAGTGCCGCAGGGAGGAGTACTAAGTGTGACCTTGTTTATAGTCAAAATGAACTCCATTGCATCTGTAATCCCTCCGTCAGTTCAGTATTCACTTTACGTCGATGATTTACAAATTTCAGTTTCCTCCTGTAACCTCTCAGTCTGTGAACGCAGGGTTCAGCTAGGCATCAACAAGCTTACTGAGTGGGCTGACAGTAATGGGTTTAAGTTCTCTCCTGAAAAGACTGCATGTGTTTGCTTCACCCGCAAACGTGGAGTCCTTCTTGAGCCATCCCTAACAATCTACAATAGTAATGTTAGTGTCCAACCTCAGCACAAATTTTTGGGTCTTACGTTTGATAGTAAACTGAATTTTAATGCTCACATAAAAAGCCTGAAACTGAAAGCTCACAAGTCTCTCAATATCCTTAAAGTTCTGTCACACCGGTCTTGGGGCTCGGATCGATTGTGCCTACTGCGGATCTATCGCTCCCTGGTACGCTCCCGATTAGACTATGGCTGCTTTGTTTATGGGTCTGCCAGACAGTCTGTGCTCAAGATGTTGGATCCCATTCATCATCTTGGGCTTCGTTTGGCTACAGGTGCATTTCGTACATCCCCTGTGCCCAGTTTATATGCAGAGGCTAATGAGTGTTGCCTCGAAAGACGTAGATTCACATTGGGCATGATGTACTCTCTCCGCATCCGATCTGTCCTCCAGCACCCCACTCGAGAGGTTGTTCAAGAAACACGCTCGGAACGACTCTTTCTCGCAAAACCTAGCGTGATCCCTCCATTCAGTATGCGATTGAAGACCGTGGCCGAGTCTGTCGGATTAGATGTAGCATCCCAGGTATTTGAATCCCCTGGCATCATTGCTCCCTGGGAGCACCCTGACATACACTGCAACCTGTCTCTTGCACAGTATAACAAGAAAAACACTCCAAGTGCTGTGCTTCTTCAAGAATTTCGTGAACTCGCTCAATTGTATGAAGATTATACAAAGTTCTATACAGATGGAACAAAATGTGAGACCTTTGTTGGTTGCTCTGTCATTGGCTCTTCATTGGAAATTGTAAGGCGGATAAATACTGCTGCTACCATTCTCACAGCGGAGCTGTATGGCCTCCTGTTGGCTACGGAACACATAGCCCGCCACAGGATACCCCTGGCAGTGGTTTTCACTGACTCTCTTAGTGCCTTGCGAGCCATCTCTTCACTGCTGCCTACAAGGAACTCCCTTGTTGTTGAAGTTCAGAAGAAAATTATTGTGGCAGCCAGAAAGCATTGCACCATTGTCTTTTGTTGGATTCCCAGCCATGTTGGTATCCCAGGCAATGAGGCGGCCGACCGTGCTGCCCGCACATGCGCTAGCAGAGAGGTAGATATTAAAAGGATCCCTTACATGGACTACCGCCCTTCTGTAAGGTCTCGCATACGATCACAATGGCAAGCCGAGTGGAATGAGGAGATCTACAACAAGCTGCATCTCATTAAGCCAAACCTGGGTGAATGGGCGAGCGCCCGGCACCAGGAACGATTTTATGAAGTAATACTGTGTCGGTTACGCATTGGTCACACGCATCTGACCCATGGCTACCTGCTCCGTGGTGAGGATGCCCCTTTGTGTGAACAGTGTGACAAACCTCTAAGTGTTCTCCATTTTCTAATTGAGTGCCCTTTCTACGAACGGGAACGCCAATCTCACTTCGCACAGTTATACAGAAAGCACATTCCCTTACACCCAATGTTGTTATTGGGTGAAGAACCATTCGTGACTTACAAGCAGGTTTTTAAGTTTTTAGATGCTATTGGTCTTCTACATCGACTGTGAACTTCAAAGCTTTTCACTCATGCTGAATTTTGTTTGTGACATTATCCAGTTCATGTCTCATTCCTTCATTTTTAACCCTGACCACTAGAGTCCTTTCTTCTCACTTAGCCTCAATGCAATAGTTTCCTTTTTTGGCGCTCTTTGGCCTTAGCAGCCCTTGCGCCATAAAAACCCAATCAAACTTTCAACACGTATCCCCAGGTGGAAATTAGACAAAGCTGACTGGGCTCTTTTTGCATTGGAAGCAGTGCTTGACCCAACTGAACTTTTAGCTATGACCCCGGAAAATGCCACCTTGTACGTTACTGACCGTATCATAAATGCTGCATCTGCCTCCATTCCACAAACATCTGAAAATCTTCCTAAGCGCTGCAAGCCTTGGTGGACCAAAGACTGTACTGTTACGCTTAAATGTCAGAACAGGGCCTGGGGCACTTTCTGCCGCTACCCAACGGTCTGGAACAAGATAGAGTTTAAAAAATGTAAAGCAAAGGCTCGTTGGACAAGGAAACGAGCTAAGAAAAGCTCATGGATGAAATATGTTTCCAAGGTGAACAGTTTTGTCACTACTAAGGAGGTGTGGGACCGAATGAGGAAAATTCGGGGTAACTACCTCTCTTTTAGGACGCCTCTTTTTCCCTCGGCTTCGCCAACCTTGAAGGGCCAGGCAAATGTTCTTGCGGAACATTTTTGTGAAGTGTCTAGCTCATCTAATTATTCGGCAAAATTTAAGAAGTTCAAAGCTGTAGCAGAAAAGCGGCCAATTGCTATGTCAGGATCAGACACTCTTGTATACAACCAGCCTTTCACAATGTGCGAACTCGAGGTGGCCCTTGGGTCAAAAAAGCAGTCGGCACCTGGTCCTGACAAAATCCACTATGAAATGTTGCGGCACTTGTCTCCTGAATCTCTAGGCCATTTGTTAACCTTTTTTAATCATTTGTGGATGGCTTCTGCCTTTCCTCAGTGCTGGAAGCGGGCACATATAATTCCTCTTTTAAAACCCGGTAAAGACTCTACTCTACCAGCAAGTTATCGTCCCATTGCAATGACCAGTTGCCTTGGGAAAACTTATGAAAAACTAATAAATAGACGATTAGTACACTTTTTAGAGACTGAGGGAATTTTAGATCCCAATCAGTGTGGGTTTAGAATGGGGCGATCAACATTGGATCATCTTGTTCGCCTGGAAACTTTCATACGTGAAGCATTTGTTCATCGACAGCACTGTGTTTCGGTATTTTTTGACCTAGAGAAAGCATATGATACTACTTGGCGTTACGGGATTCTAAAGGACTTATACACACATGGTGTCCGTGGCCGCATGTTGCGCTGCATAAGGGAGTTTTTGACTAACCGAACTTTTCAGGTTAGGTTTGGTTCCACACTTTCGGATGTTTTTCCTCAGGAAAATGGCGTCCCTCAAGGGGCTGTATTGAGCGTCACTTTGTTTGTGGTGAAGATAAACAGCCTTGCTGCAGTGATACCTCCATCAGTTTCATATTCATTATATGTAGATGATGTGCAGATTTCCTTTTCGTCCTGCAATCTCTCAAGTTGCGAGCGCCAGCTTCAACTCTCAATAAACAAAATGAGCAAATGGGCCGATGAAAATGGTTTTAAGTTTTCATCTGAAAAAACAGTGTGTGTGCCCTTTTCACTACGTCGTGGTCTGTTGCTTGATCCTTGTTTGCAGCTCAATAGCGCTGCAATACCTGTAAAATACGAGCACAAATTTTTAGGGGTTATTTTCGACAAGAAACTTACCTTTCTGGCTCACGTCAAGGAGCTGAAGCAGAAATGCTTGCGGTCGTCTAACATTCTCAAAGTGCTTTCACACACATCCTGGGGGTCTGACAGGCGATGTCTCATCCGATTGTACAACTCACTGGTCCGTTCCCGTCTGGACTATGGTGCAATTGTGTACGGATCAGCACGGCAATCTGTCTTAAAAATGCTGGATCCGGTCCATCACCTTGGCCTTCGACTTGCCACAGGAGCATTTCGGACATCGCCTGTTTTGAGCCTGTATGTAGATACACATCAAATGTCACTAGAGAAGCGCAGACAATATCTTAGCTTGTGTTATGGGTACAAAGTGAAATCTGATCCTATGCATCCATCAAATAATTCTGTTCACACCTCCATGTTTTTGCGGCTTTTTGAAAACAAACCTAGCATAATACGCCCATTAAGCTTCCGGCTTCAGAGCATTTCTGCCTCCCTGCAGCTGGCTCTTCCTGAAAGTAACTTGATTAAGGAAACACAGACTGTTGCCCCTTGGAAGGCAGTAAGATTGTCATGTGACTGGTCGCTTACAAAATATAATAAAAGGTCAGTTAACCATCAGGTTCTTCACAAGGAATTTCTTGCATTACAAGAGAAATATCAAGACTATGTGCAATTTTTTACTGACGGGGCCAAAAGCTCGTCTTTCGTAGGTTCCGCAGTTTATTCGGAACACTTTAGTAGAGCGAGACGTATTGACAGTGTTGCAAGTATTTTCACTGCTGAGCTTTACGCTGTGCTCATGGCGCTCGAACACATCTTAGAAGACCGTGTGAGGAAGGCTATTTTGTTCGTAGATTCCCAGAGTGCTCTACTGGCTGTATGTTCTCTTACCGTTACGAAGAATCGCCTCGTACAACAAGCGCGTGTCCAAATGAATCGCGCTCTCCTACTTGGCCTTGATATAAAACTATGCTGGGTGCCAAGCCATGTAGGTATTCCAGGTAATGAGGCAGCAGATAGATTGGCTGCCTCTGTTAATGGTGGCCTAAAAACATCGGTTGGTCTACCCTATGAGGATTTTAAGCCAGTTATTAAAAAATCAATTTATGAACTTTGGCAGTTAGAATGGAATCAAGAAACAGACAATAAACTACATAATATCAAACCTTGTTTAGGATTATGGGAGAGTTCCCACCAGAGGAACCGGTTCCACGAGGTCTTGATGTGCCGCTTGCGTATTGGACACACACGTTTAACGCATCTATATTTACTTTGTAATGATGATACCCCGCGCTGTGAGCATTGTGGCAAAACATTGACTGTCCTACATATTCTGTGGCACTGTAGGTACTTGGATCAAAAACGACGAGCATGTTTTTCCACTATTTTTAGATCCCATCTTCCATTTCATCCCAAATTTTTGCTAGGAGATGAACCTCTTGTACCTTTCAGTAAAGTTTTGGAATTTCTTAAAATAACAGGCTATCTACACCTGTTATAACTCCTCCTTTTTCACCGTGTGTTTTTTATTTTCAGATAATTCCTTATTGATTATAACTTTTATATTTACCTGAAATTCATATCCATATCTTTTACACGATTCATGTTCATACTTTTATTGCATCACCAGCTACTATAGCTCTGTCTTCTCCTTAACCCTTTTCCTGCAATAGTGTATGCACCTGGCGCATTTTGGCCTAGTTGCTCTCGCGCCATAAAACTCCAATGAATCAATCAATGCTGAACTGACAAAGCCCCCCTAAGAATTAAAAACTAATATAAGGTAGCAGTACTACAGAAACAACTGGCGAAAACCTATTATCGCTTTTGATCTGTGTCAGTATCTTTCAAAAGATTTCTGGTTCACTCTTGCTTGAGCAAATGTTCTAAGGTTTCTAAAATGACAAAAAAAATATTTTTCTGGCCTTTATGATTTCAAGAATTTTTCCGCCACTACGCAGACTTTTGCGAGGTACTGAGCTGGTCCGTCATTCATAACAATATAAAACTGCTTTTGTACCACGCTTAGGGTTTAAAATGGATACTAATAATGAGGAGGTTCTCAAATATGTTGACAAAATTTATTTTCAGATGAAAAACGATAAAAGTTTCTAGGCAAACGACTAGATTTATGTCCAGTTCTTAAAGACCAGTAGCAAAGTGAACGTATCATATGGACCAGGAAAAGGAATTTAAACGTTTCATTTGAACACATGCAGTGCACAGAGGATGGAATCGCGAGTCAGCTTGCGAATTGCGCCCGACACACGACGCTAACACAATATCTCTTTTGATCGCAGCCATTCTTGCACAGTACGGAAAGAGACAGCAATTACTTGTTCACAGATTGTAAGAAAAGTAATCTAACCCTGTGGTTTCGGTCCACCTAAAGTTACCAACAGAACCACCATGTCCTGTGCTTAAACAGATAAAGGACAAAATGGTAAAAAATATTAATCTACATAATTGCGTCAAACGGACTTTTTAGTAGTTTAGTAGCACCACAGTGGAGACTGAAAAGTTATTTGTGGGCACAGAAAATAAAGAATTAAAGAAAGTACCAACCGACGGTCGCGCACCTTCAACGATTTCTAAATAAGTTGTTTCATGCCCTCTTTCAAGACACTTGAAGGAGCGACATATTGGCGCGAGGAGCTATGTCTTTATACGTCGTGTAGCACTGACCAAAAATAAAATGCCAAAGTGACACGCAGTCGCTCGCGGCAAAGTACGATCCAGAAAAGGCGATACTGTATGTCAATGGAGAGAAAAGTTAAACCTGGAAAGTAACGTCGTGAAAGAGGAACTAAACTTTTTAATTAACCTTTCTGCAAAGTCATAAGGCAGCACTTCTGCAACTCCAAAGCCTATGCTTAACCAGTAATATTTACAACCGTTTTATTTACACTTGATACAAAAGAGGATGTTTCGACACCGTCGCAGACAGATTTCTAGGCACCCTACTTCCGAGCTGCCACAAGTCCCACCCGCACTACCCCACAGCGCAGAGGCCGATGCAATCTCGGCCTCCGCTCGATGCGCGCGGTGGCCGAAAGTGCCTGTCGATCGAACCGCGGCAACGTCGAGCCTTCCCAGCACGCGTGCTCAGCAGCAGGTGTAGCCGTACTTGAATCGCAGCACCCGCAAACAGAGCGTAGTGATAGACAGGACGACACTGCGGTGCGTCTGGTTTGAACCGACTCGCACCATGACCTACAAATCCTTCGGGGATCTCGAAGGCCATGCTCGTGCAACCGTGGTTGAGTTAGCGACTTCTAGATGGTGCGGCCGTGCCGCCACATCTGCACGCCGCTATTTGTATTCTTGCCCACGCCTCTTAAGCAGACCGACAAAAAGAGAAACACACGGCATCGTGACTCAGCGCAAAAGGTAACCTAGATAGATAGATCGAACTCGGATAAATGGTCGCGGTCATGTTCAGAAAAGATAAAATAACAGACGCGTGTGTCGAGTTGACAACGCAACGACGAGCAACAAACGCCACGTTTCGCTTCGAATGTGGCGGCTCTTTCTCAGCTTCGCCAGCCCGCTCGGTTGTAGGCGATTCTAGAATTCAGGTGACACTGTTCACAGCGCCTGCGCACGATGCTGACCAGGAGTAAGATAGACAGGTGCGGAAACGGCCCATAGAAGCCTACCGCAGCGCCGTACCGTATTGTGTACTCGTCCGCTTGCGGTACCCCCGACTTTCGCGACAGATGGCGCTGCAGCGAGACGGAAAACAGATTGGAATCGGATTTGTATGAAACTCTATGGGAGAGTGCGCAAAACAAACCGAGAGCACGACAGTCCTCCATTGAGAATCCGCGAGGAATCATCCGCTCGTCAGTTTGAGCACGGTCGCCACCCGTCGCCCACCCGGAGTGAGAGCTCGCGGTACTCCACATAGATGTGCAGCCGCAGTAAAAGAGAAACCTAGGGAGACACAACCGGTCGCTCATTTGGCTCACTGCTTCCCCACCTGTCTATCATTACACCCTGGTGGTGACAGACAAATGCCTATCACTGTCTCTTTCGTGGTCTGTAAGTCTACCTGGATCTGGGCAAAGTGGCGCGATTGCCTTCCCGCCTGCTCGCCGCACACTATACAAATACCAACATACAGACGACAAAACCTCTCAAGGTGATTGGCTCATCGCTGTCGGTTGCCATGGTGACGCCATTTTGGTCCCTTTCAAAGCTTCGAAAAGGTAAAAATGTACGGCATCACACGCGGCGTCGGTGTTCTGGGGACGCAAATGAGAAATAAGTTTAGCTGGTCTTGAAGCACGTAAGAAGAGCAACATAATTGCAAGAGATCTGGGAAAATAAGCACGAGTGATAAGTTTATTGTGAGCACAGTGCCAAAGACGCTCATATTGGCCGAGGAACGCATTTCAGTACGATGATGCTTCATAGCGATCTTTGTGTGACTGGTTTTGACGACCTCCTGAAGCTTCGAAAGGGCACAAAATGGCGATCACCATGGCAACCGACAGCGATGATCCAATCACTTTGAGGGGTTTTGTCGCCTGTATGTTGGTATTGTTTTGTGTCCGGCTAGCTGGTGGGAAGGCAGTGGCGCTACTTTCCAGATCCAGTGACTTTAGTGGTCTGCAGACGAAGTTCACGGGGCCATCTAGACCCCCCCCCCCTCCCTCCATCTTTTATGGACACTCTTGGGGCAACGCCTACCAGCCCTCTGGCGCGCCCTGCCGCAGCTTGCGGCGCTTGACTCGTGGTAACGCGCTAGGCGCCAGCAATCTTTAACGCAGGAATATTGAACCTACGTAAAAATCAAAGGAAAATTTAACAATGATCCTGTTCTAAGTCGAACCAGACCGGCTTTCGCTGGAAGCTATTTTTGTAAAGAAACCTTCATGTAGATGCCTCTTCCGAATAATGACGATAGTTTTACAAGAAACGAATACAGTTAAGAAAAAGCTATTGGTACGTGAGGCTTTATCGAGGTTTCCCAACTAATCTGGATGCGAAGGCTATACTTCGTTTCACCTTGCGTCCGGACGAAGCCGACGCTACGAGATGGGACTAATGAACAGTGTCAAAAGCGCAAGTCACTTGCCTTCTCTGGACCCGGTTTCTTCAGCTATAATAGAACACGTACAGAAACATAAAGAACACTATTTTGGTGAGCCTCTGTCGCTGTATAATTGATCGCATCAGCTCGTCGCGTAGGCTGGGTTTGTACTTAGGTTAAGTGAAGTATGACTGCCTGAACAAAATGAGCCTTCATTGCTGTGGACGAGCGGAGAAAGTTGTAGCACTCCTGTACCCCACACGTCGAGGCCGGAAAAAAATGAACATTCGGGAGTGTAATATATTGACCAAATATGGGGAGATCATGGAATAATGTGCGCCCTTTGCCATGGGACCACGATGTGCTAAATATGTCGTGGACGTTTCTGAGTCTCCACCTGTTTCACTGTAATGCTTACTAGTTTTGATCGTGCTTGATTTCTCATTTTTTTATTTTAAAAACACGCAGCTGAACAAATACGCAGCAGTTGCAGTAAGTGCCGCCTGACGCACAGTATTCGCCGCGCACGAACTGGCTTCAGGGTTGTGCAACAAAGACAAGTTATCATTCCATAGCCCTAGACTCCGTGACTGTGCGAAGAGGCGCCAGATCCTTTACGTCACATCAAGCCCATGTACCGCCTTTCTAATGAATGGTCAAGCGCGCTATATAGAAACTTGGATTGTTGAACAGGTATTCCTACCTGACCAGAGGTTAGCCCCGTTTTATTGGAACGGCAGAACATCCCAAGGGATGAATGCTTGGAGGCAGAGAGGCGTACGCTCCTTCCGGTAGCCGTCAACCAACTGGAATCATAACTTATTTCAGCATGACACCTCAATGAATCACGAACTATTGAGACAGATAAGAGAACACGCAACGTGCCAAGGAAAAACATTGTCATTCCTAAGCCTGCCCCATGACAGTACTCCGCTCTGGCACGCGAACACAGCACGAGATTAATGCAAAAGCTCGCCCAAGGCCGACAATGCTTTTTCTTATTGAGACTATCTTGGATAAGACCGGCTAATATCATTTTGAAAAGCCCGGGCTGAGGTCTCCTGCTACAATAATCAGTGCAGCAGGACCGACTCAATCTCAAAAGGTTTGGGTTGGTGGTACAGAACAGAACTATGGAGGATAAGGAGGTACCTCGGGCCACTACCCCTTCCCTCCCCCGCCCTATAACACAAACAACTTCAGCTATGGAACACCAGAACTAACCGTCTGCCCCAACTCAAGAGTTTCAGAAGAAGATAAAACCTCGGCTTACATTTTGAATGAAAAGACAAGGACAGAAGAGGAACATATCCCACAAGGCAAGCACTGCCCTTGTCTTTTGCGCTGTTTTTTTATTCTCTATGTACAACGACTACCAACTAGCTCAGCTTACAACTTAATAAGACAGCACAAATCGGGATGATACTCAGAAAGTAAAAAAAGCACATTCCGCCAGTACCTTTGCTACCTACTTAGTCGGGCTAAAGAGAGAGAAAAAGAAAGAAAAACACAACGAAGCGTGTACTTCAAAACGAATAAAACTGTTTCGCTTAGACATTGCTTTCAAATTATGTATCGCATGAATCTTCTTCAGGAGATAAGAAATGGCTAAAAAAATGCAAATACATCAACGAATTGGCGAATACAACATAAAGGACGAAAAGAATGCCATCCGGAGCAACGCATTGAAAACGTTTTGCAGGGTGGCAGCTTATGCTATGAAGATTAGTCTTTATTTCAAAATATAATATCAAACTATTGGGCTCATTATATCTGTATCAAACCATAGTTTGCGCAAATAAAACAAAGTCTTGTATGACCGGTCAACGACCCAGCTGTGATCGATTGGGTGCAAACTGGAGCAACCATATCGCAAAAATTAATGCCGTCCTGTCGTAGTGATTTTTTTTTCTTTTGAGGAAACCACAGTTGACACTTCAGTTGCAGAGTCGTAAGCTATACACATGCTATGATCTCAACCCGTTCGTCCCTGAGATTAATTGTTAGTTAAAACAACGCGACAGTGGTTTTTCGCATAACCAAACTCTGACACCGAGGTGGTTAAGCTGACAAACACGAGCGTTGAACTGTTCCAAATATGTCATCCGCCAGGCCCGGAGAACTGGTCACGCACGTATATTTTAATGACAACAAAGAAACATCCCCGCTCTTTGTGTAACTGGCGGCGCTCCGTGGTGTCATGTAGGTCTCGTTGTGACAGCAACCAAATGAGCTCTGTTATTAATTGTTGTTCTCGGGCCCCGAATGCATATAAAAAGAAAACGCACGCTCATCAAACTCTCCAGGTATCAAGGAGAAGCTGCTGGAAGGCAAGGCTATTGAAAACGGTATGTGTCATGCATTGATAAGGTTCCGAGTTTTTGAGGCTTACTATTATTAAAATTCGCAGTTGCGATTTTTTTTTTGAGGGAACGCGACAGGTTTGGTCTTTTTCGCTGTTTATTTTTTGTGTCAAATACAAGAAGGGCGTAAAACGGGTAGTGTCTCCAATAAAACAGGACATAGGCATGGGATTCCCAACCGGCAGAGACTATATAGTCGATTGAATTGAATACCGTGAAAGGTCCCGGTACCGATATATGGGAACGGAATGAGATAAAAGGTGTGGTTTTTAAAGAAAGAAGTAGCCTAGCCAACACTTCAGTGTGGCTGTTTTTTTTTCAGTTTTATATTCAAGAACAGATTTAGTTCATCTTTTTTTTCGGTGTCTACTGATTTTGGTAAAACCAGTTCAGGGACAACTTTACGGGAGTTCGTCGGTATATACTGAAAACGCAAAACGCAGTAACGTTTTTCACTATATGCTCCCCTCTAAGTTACCGGCTCAACAGTGTAAAAACGACTGCACGTTCCCTTTGCCATAGAATACGCGAGGAGCCAATCACTGCGAAAAATAGGAGGATACCAGCGACAGACAAAGTTAATAATAGTATTGGATCTGCAAATGAAATGCGTGCAAGGGCATTGACGAAGTTAAATGTCATGCTGCTGGTCACTGCCCACGTCAGATTTCTTTCAGGTTTAACGGTATTCGCACACTCTAAAAAGGTATCACCTTACACCCTTTCGTCCCATATAATACACCCCAAAACTTCATTTCGACGTACAGTGCGCTATAGCCGAACAGACAGCCTTAAAATTTACGAGGGCTTGATAACGGTGTGATATAATTTATTAAATAGCTAAAGTATGTAGCAAGTCGCTCCTGCGCCATTAAACCCCAATCATCGTCATCATATAGTACGTAGCAAAGGCCACAGAAAGGAAACACTGAGGTTTTGCAGGAGGGCCAAGAAAACCCCGATTACTTTTTTTGTAGTCAGTAACACGTACATTAGCTATTTTAATATGTTGTACCATACTGCTATCAAGCCTCTCTTGAAAGTTAGTACCGTCAGATCGACGTCAGTGTGATGTATACGTCGAACTGAAGCCTTGGGGTGTCTTATATGGGAGAAAGGATGTAAGACTACAGCCTTTTTTAGAGTGCAGCTTCGTCATTTCATGGAAAGCTTTCGTTGTTTGCCGTGATTGACGACCTGCATCTTGTGCAGGGGTGCACGCTTCTTTTTATCGGCCAATGCGGACCGCAATGCACGCTTCTTTCTATCTGCCAATGCGATAGCAGTTTTCAACCACTTTTACTTGTCTTTTTTTATGCTACTTTGATTTTTGCCATACTAAGTGCACACTTCTGCTGATTTGTCCGGAAATCATTCTACCCGGCATTAATATTATGTTATAGATCGCTTTTGTGTGACGGTTGCCATGTTAAAACATGACGTAGTTGGGTTGGGCGAAGTAAATAGCTTAAGCATTACTGCTATCAAGAAGTATAGCTCAGAAAAAAAAGTACATCTATTGGCACAAACCTCTTGAATTCTAACGCCTTCCAATCGGTATTTAAAGTGATTTCCTTTTTGCCCGAACTCAGCTACGTCAAAATTGAATATGGTGGCCGTCACATTAAAAAAAAATGTCTGTACTATTGTAGAAAAATAAAGTTAGGCCCCCACAACGCTATATGCTTCTTTTGTAGAGTTCAGAAAATTAATATATAAATTCTTTCAGGCGGACCTACAGCAATCAAAATTGGGCGTAAAAATATACCTATGTGGAGCCTGTCGCTCCCGCGAGAACTGGTACCAATACCGTAGAAACCTTAAAACAAGCCAAGCGTACACCTTTTCATCAGCACTCATGAAAGCAGCCGAGCTGGCAACAATCAAATCGAACGTGCCCGCAGACTCACCAACCCCAGACATTCATCTTTCGAATCTTTGGGCAGTGACACTAAGGGTGTTACAACGATATCGTAAAGGACCCAAGACACCCGCAGTGCTACGAGAAGCCACAGGTCTAACCATAGCTGCAAATAAACGCCATCCGACTTGTCAAGCAACGGTGGCTGGACTACAGCTCTTCTCTTTCCGAGGCGACGTCGGTCAGAAAACTCTGGGCGACAAGCATGGGCGAACGAGCAGCTTCGCTCACCCTAGCTCTCAGAACATCAACACCAGTGGAGGAGCTCGCCGAGGCGGCGGGGGACCTATTCTTTCCCCAACCGCAGGCCACTAGCAGCCATGACCCATATGTACCGGTACCCGTCACTTATTTGCACCCCATGGACCAACCACTTACCATGGGAGTGCTGGATGTAGCCCTACACAATGGGAAGGCACACACAGCTCCTGGTCCAGACCGGATCACTATTCGCATGCTGCGAAACCTCCCGGAGATGGTCAAAAGCCAGCTCCTCGAGGATTTCAGCGCAGTTTGGGAGAAAAGATATCTGCCATCCATATGGGAACATTCCACACCGGTTCCCATTCCCAAACCCGGCAAGGAACCTTATTAGTAGGGATATGAAGGGAAAGAGAAATACCAAAGGAAAGGAGGGGAACGACGTTTCGACCAAACGGTCTTCTTTAGGTACATTAAAAGGGATATGACTGATATATGACTGATCAGAATATATATATAACGTATATACGAAAGTCAGAGGTAACACGTGACAGATGTGACGTCGTGGAGTCAGAGAGGGAAGAGGAAAAGTCAAGTAAGGTGCAAGAGGTTCGAAATCAAGTTGAGGAACGCAGAGGGGGGGGAAGCTCATAGCCCCCGCTTGACCAACCAAATTATCAAATAAAAAAAGGGAGAGAAAGAGGAGCAAGGGAGAGGGGGATGTCTCATAGCCAAAAGAGTGTTTCTTGTTTAAGCCGGAAGGAAATTCCATCTTTAGGTTAAAAGTTAATCTGTTTTCTTTTTGTTCCCGTGAGGTGGGTGTATGGAAGCCTGATTTGACGACGCATGCTCGCAAGTTGAGTTCAGAATGATTCGAGGACGAGAAGTGTTTAGATACGTGTGTGGAGATGTCATGTTTGAGTTGGCCCGGTCTTTCTAGTGTGACAAGCCTGCGGTGTTCTCCGAAGCGTTTGTGGATTTAGCGGTCAGTTTCACCGATATACAATAAGGCTGGACAGAGTGTGCAGGAAATGATGTATATCAGATTAGAGCATTTACAGGTGTGATTGTCAGGGATTTTCATTATCAAGTTGGGAGGAGCTTCGTTGTGTCTGCACATAAGGCATTTTGGGACGCTGCACGGCGTGGTACCGGGGAGTAAAGTCTGATGTTTTGTGGAACAGTTTCTGCGTACTAGAAGGGACCGTAAGTTCGGCTATCGAGGGTAAGCTAGTGCGGGTGCCTTAGAAATAACTTTGGAGTCCACTAGCGATGGAACGTGAAGATGAGGGGGTTGCACAGCTGTTTAGACCTTGATTGGGGAAATAGGGCGTCGTGCCGCGAAATGTTAGAAACGCGACTGCTGGCATTGCGCATAAGGCCGAGTGCGTAACCACATTTAATAAAGAAGATGGTCATCGTCTTAAGCTGAAGACAGAAATCAATGTCGTCGCTGCAAATCCTACGGAGGCGGAGAAATTGTGAAAAGGGAATAGAGTTGATTTGGGATCTAGGATTGCACACTCTGTCCAACCCTATTGTATATCGGTGCAACTGACCGCCGACTCCACGAACGCTTCAGAGAACACCGCAGACTTGTCACACTAGGAAGAGGGGGCCAACTCCAACATGACTTATCCATTACTGCATGAACATGTATGTCAAACCGGTTATCCGGTTAAACCGGAGGGGAGCGAATCCGGTAACAAAAGACGGTTATCCGGCTAACCGGATTTTCGAATACGAATATCCGATTTGGCAGACCGGTTGTTCGGTTAATCGGTTATTTGGTTTTATTTTTTTCATGTATCCTGATGATCAGTACGTGAAACAGCATTTCGCGCCCGGTATTTTAAAAAAAACAATAACTAAGCCGATCCATGTTTTTTGTTTTCAATGCGATAGCATTGAAAAAACACGACAAAGGACAGAAAAGAGAACACAGACCATGTCATCCCTTCTGCCCTTTGTGATTTCCTAGTTTTTTTTCGTAATGTTGAATGTCAGCGTGCCTTTGATAAAAAAAACGTACATGGCGTACTTTTTCTCATAAAAGCGGCTGTAAGTCGCCTACATACTTATAGCTAGACTGAATGCGGAATGAACTCTGCCGATTTTACGTAAACAAAAGTTTACAACGCCATCTTTATCTTACTCGTTTAACAAAATATTTCGCTCGTGAAATGCCTTGCGCAGTTTACACAAGTATGAAAATGACGTAACTACTTGGTGAATAATGCAACAAAAGAAAATAATGTTTAAAAAATGTATTCAAACTTTCTTAGCAATTCTTCATCAAAGTTGTAGATTTTTGAAGAGTCATCCAACATTTTAACTGTCAAAGTGCGACCTATTTTGACACAGAAACACCAGCGAAGTGACGTTTTCGGCCCGAAGGCAGCTTCTTTTAGCCGTAACTATATTTCCGGCTGTAGAAAATACGCGCTCGGAGCTCGCGGACGAGGCTGGGATGCACATGTACTTCATCGCAAGTTGCGCGACTGCTGGTAATTTGGACTCGTGGTCCCTCCACCATTTGAGAGCGTCCGAGTTGTGCCCCAGCTGTGGCTCGAACAGGTAAGCTTCGAACTGCGCCAACAGGTCGCTTGAAGACGGCTGGGTGTTAAACAGTCGGTCGAGCGCAGTTGCTTGCGGTTGACTCGTGCTCGCCCCGTCTCCGCCGACCGAAGGTGTCGTGTCTTTCAACATAATCCAAATGTCAGTACTGATTTCTTGCCTGGCACTGGGCTCCTCACACTGCAGGTTTTTGTACCTGGAATCTAAAACCGAAGCCCTCTGACGCGCGCACACAGCGCTTTCCCGTGGGTTCCCCTCCACAGAGAATCGGCGAATGATCTCCATCCAAACAACTTCGCTTGAACGTTCCTAGAAGGGGTTCATCTGTAAATTGTGGTTCGAGTTTCACCACGAGTGCCTTCATCAGAGGACGAACCATGGACACTGGGGATGCGGTGTCGCTACTCAATACTGTAGTGGCTATGTAGAGTGGCTCGAGAACGTCACACAGTTCGCGGATGGCGTTCCATTCCTGCTCACATATTTCAAGCTTCTGCGCTACTTTCGCTGTTACGACTGCGCGATCAGCAAGAACGCTCTGAATTGCTGTTCGATTTTTGATGAGTTTTGCGAGTATTTGGTAGGTCGAGTTCCATCTCGTAGGGCAGCTTTGTGTTAGGCGCTCTGGGGGTTATCTAGGCTGTTCCTGCCTTCTACTGAGCCCGTCACTGGCAATTGTCGAGTGCTTCAAGTGAGCCACAAATTTCCCACCCTTTCTGCAGCGGGATTCAATTTCTCGGACATATGCCCTTGCTCAGGCTTAGATGAAGACTGTGTGCTGAACAAGTCAGATCCTTCGGCTCTAAAAGGCCCGGAAGGCCTTGTACCGCGTTCGTGCCATTGACTGCATTATCTGTGACTACAGCTGTAACCGTGCAGTCGAGGTTCCAATGCGAGATTACTTGTTGCATGCGGATCATAAGGTTTTCTGCTGTGTGTCGCTGATTTACTCCTCCGTCTCCAATGCGAAGGATTGCGGTTTCCAGTCATTGTTCAAGGTATGCGCAGTCGCTGTAATGTAGGAGTCCTGCGCCCTAGACGTCCAACAGCCAGAGATGAGTGCTACGGCTGATGCCGAGTTGACTTCAAACGTCTTCTCTCTTCTAGTTGCGCATGCAGCAGCCTCATGCGGCTTTTTAACGTAGTTATCGAAGGTGCTTTATAACTTGGCTCGACCACCTCCATAAAGTTCCTGCATTCGGAACTTGTTGTGAATGTCAAGGGCAACAGGTTGACAGCCATCATTTCTGCTAGCGCCTGGTCGATCTTCACCGGCCTATCTTTGCATCTTGTTTGTTTTGTTCTTGGCTTGCGCATAATTGATGACTGAGCCGTTGCAAGTCCTTGGTGCTGCCAGGAGGGTCATCAGTAGTAGACTCGTTGGTCTCTCTCTCATCCAGGGTACGCTGGCTATAAGAAACAAAGTTAGCATGTCAAGTCGTGCCCTGCACACAGTTTTGCAAGATCTTTATTTACCCAATAAAGTTGTATACTTAATAGAGACAGGTGCTATTTTAAGCACATACACTCCAACTTCAATCAGGGATTGACAATTAGCTTCGTCTTGACAATTAGGAAGTGAGGTCACATTACTACTGTCATGTACAGCTCTTTTCGAGCAGTTAAATTTTTTAATGCTTAATAATAAAAAAATTACTTCGCTTATGTTAAAAATGAAAGCAAAGTAAAAGCAAAAAGAATGATCGGCCCAAAATTTTAGTACTCGCATGAACACGTCACGTCAATTTTCTTTTTTTTAAATTGTCACCGAGTTGATTTGGAGTGGAGCAAGCGCCGATAGAACCACGGAACACAGCACCTGTATTTTATGAAACCTAAAAAGTCAAGGTTCGAGATGCTCACAGCTGTCATAAACGCCTCATCGAGAAGTAATTTTTGTTTTATGTAAATCTTCTTTTAGGACTATCTTGTTTGAATGTTTGTCTCATTTGATAAACTACAAAAAAAAAACTACAAAGGGTGGCGCAGAACTATTGGCAGTAAAATACTGCTATCGAAAGTAAGGCCCAGATTTAACTCCCGATGACGAACCAAATATAGCCAATCAAGAGCGTACTTCAGAGATGGCTCAGCTTGTGGATAAAAAGGTTAGTCGCACTGCGAAAGTAAAGCAGAGTAGCAAAGAAGGTACGGTTAAAAGCAGTGATCACGTGCGTGACAAAACTGTGGTCTACACTCTAAAAAAAAAAAAGGGAGGACAAATGGAGGAAAAAGCGATGCTCCTTCCTGTCGCCAACCGGAAGGGAGGAAGTCGAACCCGTTCCTGCATTTCACCGATTTAGAAGCAGCGCCATCTGGTGGACCCTGAAAAAGGGACGAAAAGTTCCTCCCCCATGTTCGCTGCGGGAGTGGCGGTCGAACCGCCGCTGTCGCCGCGAACATGTTCAGTGGCGGTGACGGAAACTTGAGGGCTTGGTTACTGTCACCTAGAGCAATCCCACTACTGCCCATGCGCGGTGCTAGGAGAGAAAAAGTGGAGCTCTGGGGGCTATCGGAGGTACACAGGTTTAACACAAAAAAAGCGAGGCGCGTTGCGCGGCGTGTGCCTCGCGAGAGTGCAGCTGCGATAAGTACAGGTGGTGACTTATCACTGGCATGGCAAGTACGACCCTTCTCGTCGCGTTACTTGCCACATGACAAGTAGACATTAAAACCCTGGAGTGATGGAACAAACAAAAAAAAAAGGACGGACAGACACGAAACTATGTCTATCTTTCCTTAACCAGCTCGCCTGCCTATTTGCTTTTACTTTAATAACAAGTAGGGCGCACAAAAAATAAAACTTCGTGATCTTGGATTTTTTTTTGCGTGATTACGTAGCTGTTAAGATCGCTACTCTACTCGAGTCGACCCGTCTCTACGTTCCTAACCCCGTCACCTCCACGGGAAACATATACTTTTGAAATAAAGCGTACGTACCATACAGCGAAAGGTAGTCCGTGTGGCGTTTATTTCAGTTCTGTGTAAAACAGAACAGCATATCTATACATACATACAAAACTTGAAAGTATAGTAATCAGAGATAACTAGATTAGTGATACCTCGTCGCGACGCCAGCGCTTTTTAAACTTTTATATTTACAGTGAATTCCCTTTCCTTTATAACAATTATCTCCTTTCCCTCTTTGAAAACGTTGAAAGCTTTGGAGGCGGTTTTATCGTTGTGCCATTCTACGTTGTCGCTATCGCTGTTTTATACTTTCAAGTTTTGTATCTATTAACCAACACGCTCGTTTTCAATTGTAAGCATATCGAGTCGATATGAACTTGCACTGCGCTGCGGCGAGCGACTGCGGCCGACACACGTCGTAGTCCGTCAACATCGGGACCATGACCAGCTTACGGAAACACGCGTTTTTTTTCTTTTTTTCAAAAACCATAGTTTTGCCTTATAAATGACAATGAAATGACGACTCGTGGAAGGAACGAAGCAATGGATCCGGGAAACAAGGTCAACCATTCATTCGGGAAGTGTCCACATGGAAGAAAGGGTAGTACAGACATTCCATTTTGGTTGCGGGGCGAAGTGGGGGAGGGAGGCCGGATCAGCAGTCTTGAAGGAACGGACGATTCACCACAGGGGACGGTTCACTGCCGCTTTTTTTAGTTTGTGTGGCATCTCCTAATACTGTGTGCTACATATCAAATAACGCACTCGCAAAAAAAAATTAGAAAAATTCATTTTCACTTTTTTTTATGCGGCCGATTTGGTCATTATTGCGCGGTTCCTCTCGTGTCGCGAAACGAGCGCGGCTGTAGTACACGACCAAGCCAACCCGGCTTCAACAACGTTGACCTCAAGTCTACTCGTCGCAAACGTACTGGACGTGCTTTTAAAAGAAGCAAGGATGAACATAAACTTACTCGATAATAAATTAACGTTTTATTTAGATAGCGACGTGAATAGAAGATTGCTAACAATTTCTGTACAAACTTTTATTTTAGCTTTAGTGTCCGAAATGGTTATAGCGTTAGCTATAACTAATATAAAAGAATATAGCGTTAGCTCTCGTAACGCTATATTCTGCACCAGGTTACAAGCGTTCTCTAAAACACGAAGACGCGGCTCCGCTACGGTATATATAGCGGAGGCCATACCCATAAGGGATTGCTTATAAAGTTGCGGAAGTGACTGAACGATCAACTAAAACTCTCAACGCGGGCTTTTTAACTTTCTGACTTGAGCAATGTGATGTTTTCAAGCGGTTGCATTGTATCACCAAAGATGGTTTCATTTTAGTTGTCTGCTGCAATACCAAAGTCATGGTTCGTGGGTCGTTATCTCTCCCGGCACTTACTTTTTATAGGAAAAACGCTCCAGGTTAGAAAATTAAAACACTATTAAATTTCTCTAATACGGGTGACAAAGCATCACCCAAGGTACGTTCTCTGCTGTTGCAACAAGTCTTGTTAAAACCGGTAATATTGTTTGTTCGAAAAATTTATTGCAATACTTGAGCAACAATTAAAATTAATTATTACCCCACCAAAACTTAAAATAGATTACACTCGCACTGAACACTTAAATCAAGCAATAGCTTGGTCGAAAATTGCAGCACCAGTGTCACTGCATTTCAACACTGCATTGCCAACATGATTCTTCGAACTTATTAGAAAGATAACTATTAATTTTTATTAATTAGCCTAGTGATCTACATTTGCTTTGATATGGGTGTTGAATTAAGAGATGGGGGCTATTCCAAGAGACAATTCAAATAATTTATCAAGTACGAGTAATATATGCTCCGTCTCTCCGTGTTTATGCGACAAATGATGGCAGTCACCGGCCAAGTCGGATTCAAAAATAAGACTGCCATATATAGAGAGAGTGGGAACTGGGCGTGCGAACTGGGCGGGGGTTCGGCGTCGTTGCGTTGTCGCTGCTGAAGGTGTTCTGTTTTAGCCTCGTCCCACTAGAGCGACAAACACCAATTTTTGTCCGACGACACCACAAAGTTCCGTGTCGCCGATGCTGTCCCAGTACAACGACCAACATCCGCGACAATCGCCGACAAGTGCCGACAAACGATCGATGACGGACGAGTTCTTGTCTGTCGTTGGACTTGAAGCGCAGCAAGCAGTCCCACTGGGGAACATCTCTCGGAGACAAACCCATCCTCCTCGCCCGCTTATGCCTTCTGTTGCCTCCCTTCCCACCCTTCTACCCTTCTTCCCGGAAAAAGAAGCCCTTGGCGGCCACTCCAGCCACCCCTCGTTCCCGGCCCCGCAGTTCCGGTCCCTCGATTGCACGTAGTGGTCGCGGGCGCGGCTTGCTGGCTGGCGCCGGGCGGTCGTGTTGCGAAAGGGAATTCGCTGTGGCTGGTTTTGCTCACGAAAACTTGGTGCGCGAGGTGGTGCTTCAAGGCGCCGAAGTCTACGCCCCTGCATCAGGATGGATATACCCATGTTCGAGGACTGACTAAAGTAAGACCGCTCACCACGAAGTAGCACACGACGTTCCGCAGCAAGCCATTCGGGCAGACGAGAGACTTGTCATCACATTCTGTGATAATCGGGATGCCGTATTGGCCACCAAAAAACAACTGCCCTTGATCATTCGAATATGAAGTTATAAACATTATCAAAATCAGCGTGAGATTCCGTGGCGCTCACCTAGGATGCCTCGAACGGCCCAAAAAGGAACGATTCGGGTATTCTAGTTCGGAAAAAGTGTGATGTCGATAGTCACGGCTGTTTGCGGAAAGTCGCCAACGGCAAATGAAGTCAAGCGGAAGCTTTAATCAAGAAATAAAGTAATAATCCCCACTTTCACCGTGTTTGTCGGCGCGTTTTATGCCCAAAGAGCAAAACACGAAAACCGCGTCGCCAGACTCTGTTTGTCTGTGTATTTTGAAGTGTTTTGTTGAAAACTCCAGTCCCACTAGGAAACAAGTTTCCTTGCCCCCGTGTTTTGCGTCGTGTCCGCCAGGTGGGACGGCGGACTCCGACAAACAGGCTGTCTGTCGGTGTCGTCTGTCGCTCGTTGTCGTGTGTCGCTGTCGTTTGTTGCTGTCTGTCGCTCTAGTGGGACGCGGCTATTTGTGTTCCGTGTATTCTGTGTGTTCAGTGATGTATGTGTATTTACCATGTATCGTACAAAAGTCGTGGGACATTAAAAAACAAATTGGCGCTTCACCATCATTTTGATGATGATGATGATGATGATCTTGCAGCTGTTCCCTTTGTAACGGGCGGTTCCGAACCACGTTCGTACCTAGCCAAAAAAAAATATTAAACGAGAAAAACACTTATTTCTTGCACTTTCTCATTGTCCTTCGCATTCACTTTGCTTTTGTCCTTCGCCACCAGTCCTCCAGTCTCCTTTTCGTTCTTTCGGTTACTTCCCAGCTCCGTCCAAACGGCTTCGTGGACGCTGCGGCGCGCGTTTCAACCTCACTTCGAGGGATAGCAGCAGCATCTCTATCTAGAAACGCGTTCAGCACTGGCCCTGTCGCAGGTGATTGGAAGCCGAGTGCTTCCGCCAGCAATCGGGCTTGTGGAAGGGCCTGGCCAGGTGTCTGTACGTTTTCAGGAGCGTAATACCACTGCACCGGATGCCTTGGTTGCAGGCTTGTGCATGAGAGGACGATGTGTTCGATGGTTTCATCCGCTTCTCCACATGCCCGGCATGTTGTTGTTTCCACCATGCGATTTTATTTCTGTTGGTACACTAGCGTTCTCAGCCCTCCTGCACGTGCCTCAAAAAGCAAGCGGCTGCCCAGGCTGTTATCGTATAACTGAGCCTCCGCTGATATTGTATTTTTGCTGAGGTTGTACACCCGTAATGTTGACTTGCTCTTGGTCGCCTCTGCCCACTGCAGGGCCTCCTCCTCACGCACTCTCTTCCGCACCTCCGTTTCCCACTTTGTGTCTGTATTGGCACTCACGGGCACTGTGAAGAAACCAAATTTTTTTTCCAGTTGATATTACCGCTTCCTTCATCTTGTCTGTATACTTGTAAGGTGGATGTATACGAAGAGTCGCTTTGCCCACCGATTTCGGTTCATGAATCGCAGCCGCCCATTGTAGCCGATCTTGCTCGTCGCTTCTCTGGCTTCGAAGGATGACCACCCGAGATCTCCTTGGACAGCTTCGTTGGCCACCATACCATGGCATCCTACGGCCTGCCTCCCGACGTCTCGCTGACGGCGCTCCAAGGTCTCCCGCACATCTCCGGGTACGCAGATAACGGCGTTGGCAAAAGTCAGTCCAGGTACTATGGCCGCTTTCCAGAGTTCTCGTGTAACAACAAACCGGTTGCAGCTCCATAAGTTTCGTTTGCGAAGAACGTTGGTGCCTCGTGTAGCTGCCTGTCGGAGATGTAGGTGGTGCTCGGCCAAGTACTCTTGTTTATTGGTGAGTGTAATGCCGAGGTACCTGTAAGTGTCTTGCTCGGGGATTTTTCCGCCATTCAGCACGCAGTTACCTAAATTAGGCTCTTGAGGTCCAACCAGCTGCAACACTGCCGACTTTTTGTTGTTAAAGCGAAGGCCTCGCGCAACCGCCTCCTCATCGCTAATGTATAACAGTTTCTGTAAGTCTTCTGCAGTCTCCGCCATCAGTACAATGTCGTCCGCAAATGTAAGACCCGGCAGTACCTAATTTACCTCCTCGCCTTCCTCTAAATGCACCAATGAGAACCCGATTCCAGACTGAACCAGGCGCCTCTCCAGTCCCGACACATAGAGGATGTACAAGAGCGGTGAAAGCGGACAGCCTTGTCGGAGACCCCTTGTCACCGTCACTTCTTCTGATTTGGCACCATTTAGCTCCGTTTTCACCGTGTTGCCCGAATACAGACATCGGATAAGCGTTAACCACTGGTGCGGAAGACCAAGCTCTTCTAGGTACAGAATCAGTAGGTCATGAGGCACACTGTCATAGGCCTTGGCGATATCAAGAAAGCAGCACAGCAGACTTCTTTCTTCTTTACGCGCAACCTCAATACATTGGGTGATCGTAAAGAGGTTATCTTCCAGTCGGCGATCCCGACGGAAACCTCCCTGGAGCTCTGTGAGCACCCCATTCCCCTCTGCCCATGTCGCCATATTTTCTTTCACGATACGCGCGAAGACTCGGTATATCGTGGAAGTCACTGTTAGTGGCCGATAGTCCCGAAGGTGTTTTCGGTTTCCACCCTTCTTTGGGATCAGGACAACCCGGCCAAGTCGCCAGTCTTGTGGCAGAGGCTCTGCGCCGCAGAAGATTGCACTGAAGATCGCTGCCAGTTGTTCCATGGAGTCCTTTCCCATGGATTTGAGACAAGAGGCTGGTATCCCGTCTAGACCCTGGGAGGTAGATGTCTTCAGGTGCGTCAGTGCTCGAAAAATTGTCACCCAGCCCATGACCTCTTCTTGAGAATGTTCTTCTGTGTGTGTCGTCGGCCAGTCTAGTTGGGGAGCTGCCGGCTCTTTGGAGACAAAGGTCTCCTTCAGGTAGTTCGTCAAGTGGGTGCCAAGGTCGTTAGGTGCCTCCCCAGTGACCTCGTCGACAATAGTCGTTTCCTGACCTCTGCCATCTAAGGCCCCAAGGTAGGCCCTAAACTTCCTCGGTGCGTCTTTGCCGCTGCACCGGCTATCTTGGACGGTCGCCAGATCTCCAGTTGTTATCTTCTGCTGGATGAGTTGTTTAGCATATCTCTTGCGAATCTGATACACCTTCCGATTTCTCACCAATCTCTTCTTCGAGCCCAGAGCGGAGTGTCAATCGATGACACCTGTTAGCTTCTTGGCGGGCATGAATGGCGGACTTGAGCTTCAACGTCCCACCATCTCTTACGGTGTCTACGTTTGATTAATATTTTCGGTGTGTGTCGCTCGATGAGGTCTTTAAGCACTGTGATGTAGTCTCGATATCCAGCTGCCCGCATCCTGCTGTCGCTTTTTAGAGCGCAGCTCTTAGGCGCCCGTTTCCGGCTAGAGCGGCGTCGCCGTCAGCGTCGGCGTCGCGTCGTCGCCGTTGGCGTAACCGCGCGGTGCATGATTTAGCGGAAAATTTTCCCTGCTAAATTTAGCGGAAAATTTTCCCCGCTAAACTTAGCGGGAAATTTTCCGCGCTAAATCTAGCGGAAGATTTTCCCCGCTAAATTTAGCGGAAAATTTTCCCCGCTAAAAATCCCCCCCTCCTCCAGGTCACGTGACCCCAGGCCACTGCCCCCCCTCCCCGAGGTTACGTGACCCCCCCCCCTCCCCGTGCCTTCCCCTCCTCCTCTCTCACTGAAATAAATGCTGCCATCGCTTTTATCTAGGTAATGTGATGATCTAAAAGTTTAAAACGTTTGCATTTAATCACCACCAGTAGCGTTACTCTTGCGGAGCCTTTATGCGATACGTAGGGTAATACTGCGCGCCCGAAACCGGTTGGTCATTTATTGACAGTTTTTTTTAACGCTACTAATGCGACGTGTCGCATTTCATTCGAACCTAAACGGTGCAACTCGAAACACTATACAGCTGTGTTAACAAGTAGTGTTTTCTTACTTACCATTGACGTTTTGCTGTTGTTTTTTGAAGTCAATGCACATTCGACAGGTGCGTTGCGACGGAGGACGTTGACATGTTAGTTTGAAAAACTTCGGCGCAAATATCGCACTGCGCCGTGGTGCCGTTCAAAGATCTTGTCGTGTATTGCCATATCCAGCTTCAGAATTTGTCCATCACTACCAGGCAGGGTGTCGAACCGGAACCGAACCGAACCGAAAACCGGAACAGAACCGTTATTTTTAGCCGAACCGGAACTGAACTGAACCGAAATCTTCGCCGCCATCTTGGAACTGAACCGGAACCGAACCGAAAAAAATATAACGGTAACCGGTTCAAAACGGTTCAAGGTAATTTTTTTTCATTTTTGTTAGTATCACAAAATGAACATATGGGAATGAAAAATTGGCGGCTGTATTTCTGTCTATTGATCAAATCGTCATATACAAAATTGCAATATATGGTAAATCTTGTGCTTTCGTGGCGCTTTTGTATTATCACTATGATTAACCATGTGTCACATTGTGACGTCACGTCATGGTGTCAATAAATGCTGTCAAGTAATGTCACTGTGACCCCTTGACGTCACGTGACTCACTGCGTCAAGTCGACTTAATTTGAGGAAGTCACTAGATGTATTAACCTTGTGGATAGCGTGACGGAACATGACATAACAATTTTGAACTGAGTGTCACTTGACACCGTGACATAAGTGATTTTCATAACCCCGAGTCGAGTGCTCAGGACCTACTTATGTGATCCTACCAAACTCGGCTATTACTACGCGCCACAAAAACCGCCACCCTCAAATATTATGAAAACCTATACCTGTATCTTAAAAGTGACTCTGCTCTTTAGCGGCGATGTAGCCAGAGTGAAATCGTAGTTTCTTGCGCTCTCGATTGCCGGCTGGATACCGAGATAGTATTCAATTATAAACCCAGGTTTGTTTGATGTTGTTTCCCTTTTCGCAGCTTTTTAAGATTAAAGATCAACTTACAATCAGGACCAAAGGAGGTTGACCTTAAATAGTGCTGATAATAAGTTCCGAGATGTGGCGCTAACTCAGGCGCTCAGCCACGTCAACCGCTGCTCCTAGCACTCGGTGCAGAGCGGTGAAGCTCGACATGCGCTCTGGTGAGAGGCGGTAAGTGGCGGCACGGAGGCATGCGGCAGACATGATATTCGAGTTATCTCATCGGGAGCACAAGACCCTGGTTCCGTCTTATCACAGAAGCCGCCATCCTACTGTTTTGCACTGTTTACTCGCGACCTTTAGCTCCTGACATTGCCGACGTCGTCTGGAAATTTAGACGATGTCAGCGACCAACTTACGGCATCGGATCGACCGGCCAGAGCGGTTGACGAGCGATCTCTAAGCGTCGTTGCAGCTAAAGTTAAAGCACAGCCGACGCTAAAAGCCAATGGGACCAATCAAACTGCTTTAGAACGTGACATCCACTAAACCAATGAAGTACAAAAATGTGCCGTAACTTGCGATTTTAGGATTTGTGTTGGTGGTTCTATGTGTTCACTGATTCGAATGGGCTCGGACCAAAAATGAAACGAAGTATACGGTGAGTAGAGACATTGTCAAATATATATTTGTACCCTTTTTTTTTCCTTCCTACTCCTTTAAAATTAGGTTCGACCAATAATTTATTTTTGCCCTGCGCCACACCTGCATTCATCTCGGCGCAGGTGTGGTGCAATTTTCGCAAATGGCAAATTAACGCACGATGCAGAAAACTTCCGTTGATGGCACATGTTGGCACCAATGGCGCAGCACTTCCATCGTTGCAAAGTTTACTATGTTCCGCCATTCATCCATCAACTGCCGTAGCCTCTCAAACATGGCAAGGCACAAATTCGACCCCCAAGAAACACAATATTTTAAAATCTTTAGCATTTGTACCAATGTGTGTAAGGTGCACTCCTAAATATTTCAGCTGTACTTGATGTGCTATCGTGTGTGTTTGTCTTGTATTTTTATGTATTTACATATAAAAATTGTACACCATTTTCCCAGCTGGATAAAAGCGCAATAGGTCGTCATCAGAAACATAGCAAATTTAAGCATATTGAAAACCCGAGCCCGAGGAAACAAGAGTATAGGCCGCGGACGCACGTCTTAACGTATACAGCTCCAATTACTTTTTGAGACCTCTCCTCGCGTCGTCCCCTTTTTGTTCTCAAATCTCGGGTTTTCAATCTGCTGAAAGCTGACCAGCTCGTCTGCACCTTTTTTTCCCTTTCTGTAATTCATTTTTGTGGTTAAAATATTAGGAACATTATAATTATCTTCAGACACCCTTGCCTATGCCAGTGACAGTAAGGCATCTGTTGACAAAAAGTGGAAACGAGTTAAAGAGTGAGCAGCAAAGTAGTAATTATGCTTCACGAATAGCCGTTCATGCCATTGTGCTAGAGTGTACGCTTAGGAAAGAATATTTCCAGTGTGTCTAAGTTAAAAATCAAACCTATAGAAATATGTGCCTTATTGTAATATCTCTGTCGTTTTAGGGTTGCCAACCTATCCACTATTGTCATACGAAAATGTACCGCCAGCCCTCACAAGAAGCATGTCTTTTCTACAGAAGCCGAATCTTTCTGGAGCAGCGTCAGGCAAACCGGTAAACCGATATAGCTTATTTTTTCTCATAAAGGTGTTATACTTGTAATAGCTGAATCTAAGCATAATTACTCTCTTTATTTGACAGCCTTTAACATGTCATTGCCCCTTCTGTTTATACTTTCTAAGCAGAATCCGATATTCATATATGTGATTTCATGCGGCAATTGATCATGTCCATCTATCACCGGCTTTCCAATCAGAATGATCCCCTTATATGTGTGATTTACTCTCGTTAACATGCGCAGTAAGTGACACGACCTTTGGTAAAAGCAGCGCACTAATACAAGGTGTTGTATTTTCGAATTTACAAATTTGTTTTAAAAAAGCTCGTGAAAGCTACATGTAATGTAACAGGTGCAGGTGAGATATGGCCAAGGGGGGGGGGGGTCCATATCACATGAGCGAATGACGTTTTAGCAAACAGCGACATTTGAGCGAATCGACGTTTTAGCGAATAACGGGCGCGCGTTAAACGCCGCGTAACCGCCGCGCTGCTTACGCCGCTTCGCGGCGACAGTCTGCGGCGGCTCATTACAAAAATGTGAACCCATTTGGCCCACCCGAAAACGCCGCTTCGCGGCGTCCGACTATTCGCTAAAGTGTCATTCGGTGAAACGCGGGCGTTCGCTAAAATGTCATTCGGTCAAGTGAGTGTCTCCCGGCCAGGGGGACATAATATATGGGAGCTAATTGTCACAATAAGTTAATAATTTACTAATATTTGGTCATTAACTTTTGAATTCGTGATAATAAACAATAAATAATTGGAACCATAACTCTATAGAGGGTGATTTTCTTTCGAATCGTGCAGGAAAAAGGGTTTGTGTTTCAAAATCTTTTGGAAGAAAATGTATATGCAGGGCAAATTCTTCACTAGGACGAAGTTGAAAGCCGTTTTTACGTCATATTTGTAGTTTTCGGAGTTCGAAACTCCTCAAGGACCAAAGGTGAATTTTGAGATTTGGGCTATCGTCCCAGGTTGCCTGTTTGGGAGCTTTACCAAGCTCCGATACCTTCTGCACAACAAAGATACTTTTACGTGGCTTTTTAAACTACATTAAAACGCAATATATTCAGTAATAGTTTTTGTCAAAAGATCCGGAACCTTACTTTTTTCACGATAATTTACCCGGTTGGAATGGTGATAGCATTAAATTTTTTGACATAAATGATGTATCAAACGAAAGCTTACATAAATACCTATTTAACAAGCACAATGTCGGTGTAGTTAAATAAGGTTATCTTGCCAAGAAACGCCTTTGAATACAAGAGCAATATCCAAAAAAGTACAAATTTCAACATTAGTTTTCTCATAAAGTCATTTTTAAATATAGTTTTTTTTTGTATGAAGAGTTTTTGGTGTAGACTATACAGGGGTCGCCAAACACAAGCCCGCGGGCGAGATCCAGCTAGTGGAGGCCTTCCTACCGGCCCGTGGCTACCACGGTGCCTTCAGTGACCCTCGGCCCGTATCCAGCAGGCCCGCTGCTACTGGCGCTAAAATAAGCGCGTGTAAAGAAATGGCCTCGTGACGCTCACCAAACTTTACGTATCCGTGCTGATTCTTATCCCGCTGAAAGTTGAGTGCCATATTCAGAGCACATTGTCACCGCCGGCATCTCCATTCTTAGGGTATTTCAGGGCTGCGAAACTGAGTTAAAAGAAGTTTACGTTCTCGTGAAGTATATTCTGCTTAGTGCCCTGTGTCATGCGTATCGCGTATTGTCATCAGCAGTCCTACAATTCTCATTAGCCTCCTTTCCTTTGCTAAAATTCCAACATTCGTTTCTTTTTTTGTTTATGCCGGGTGAATTTTTCTAGGCTAAATTTAATGTATAATGCGATAATTAGCTAAATATTGAATTACGCACTCTCTCTCTCTCTCTCTATATATATATATATATATATATATATATATTGTGACAGTAGGGCATTGAGGTGCAACGAGCGGGACAAAAAGGAGGAAAAGAGGAAGAAGAAGTGGGTCGTAGACGGGAGAAGGACGAAGTGGCAGCAACGAAAAAAGCGATCTGCAACATTTTGGTGTCAGAAGTGGGATCTGCGTAAAGAAATGCCCTTCACACGACAACAAGCCCGGTCTGGCGAACCTGCCCCTTCTTCCGAGGACACCAGCAACACTGAAGGTCCAGTTACCTACGCCCAACTGAGGGATCTGTTCGCTGCGCAGAGACAGGGCTTCGAATCAACGATGGCGGCTATGGTCCAGGCACAGCTGCAACCCGTCACATCTGCGCAAGAAGACCTTCGACAAAGAATCATAGCGCTAGAGGAAAGGAGAGACTCGGAGAATCGGACCGACTCAGCGACGGTACGCACATTTTCGGCCACCTCGAATCCTCTTCGTTTGAAACTGAAGCCTTTCGATGGTAGCGGGCCACTTGACCTTTACCTCGAGCAAGCTAACATTGTTGCTCAAGCGAACCAATGGTCCGAAGATGAAACAACTTACGCTCTTGCGGCACAACTACAGGGACCAGCCATCGCGATATTGGCCCAACTTCAAGGAAGAGCTCTAACCTACCAAACGTTGGTAGCGGCACTTGAAGACCGCTTTGGCGACAAGCATCTACAACACGTCCGCTATGGCGAGTTACGTTGCCGTCGACAACAGCCGGGGGAAACACTCCAAGCCCTGGCAACGGAAGTTGAGTGCCTAGCGCGAAAATCATTTGTGGGAGTTGCTGCCGACACTTTTCACCTTCTCAGCACTACTGCCTTCGTCGATGCCATTGCGGACACTGAAGTTCAAAAATTTGTTCGACTTGGAGGGCCAAAGACTGTTCGAGAGGCTTTGGCTAAGGCGTTGGAGATCTCAGCCATCCAGAAGGCAACAGCAAACGCCCAGGCTTCTTGCCCGGCACAGTTTCAGCCAACTACCCATCTGGAGACGCCTGGAGCACGCCAGCAACCTGAAGGTCACCAACGAGTTAACACTAAGAGGCGCTGTTTTCAGTGCGGGCGACAAGGACACTTGGCTGCAGAGTGTTACAGCGCGTCGGGAAACGGATGTCCCGGTCCACAGGGGCGGGATCGGGTATAGAAGACCAAGTCCCCCTCGTCTCTCTTTCAAGGAGTTTTACTGGTCTTCCAACTACCAAAGTGGAGATTCAAGGAATTGGGATCCAAGAAAGCCTCCTCGATACTGGAGCAGCTGTTAACATAATCGACGCGACGCTTGTACCGGCTGATTGTAATGTTTCCCGGATTGCTCCACAACTTTTCACAGCCAACGGCGTCAAAGTTCACACCGGTGGACAAGTGAAGTTACTGGTCACTGCGCTCGGTGAGACGTCGTTAGTGGACTTCGTAATTTTGTCGAATTCCGTCTTTCCGATCATTCTGGGTTATGAGTGGTGCCAGAAAAACAGATTTTTTAAGTTGAACCCCGAACAGAACAAGGCCACCAACACCCCGCATCCATCCATGGAAACGTTACACGCCAGCATCCCACGATGCGAAAGTATTTTTGTGTGGCTTGTGTACCTCATTCGCTCATTTTCCCTCGTCGCCGTGGAAAAGTGGCACCTATTTCTAAAGTTTTTCTCCCAATACACCAACATCATATGTGCTCAAGTACAGCTATCGGATGACTTAAACGTATGCGTTAAAGACTCTGCTACAATACCTGCCGAGACTGCTTCAATGATACGCCTGACCGTAAACAACAAAAAGGTTTACGGTGAAGCTGTTTTCGACTCGTGGCTCTGTGCTAAACCAGGAAGGAACTAGCTGCACCCCGGACACTCGTGGCTTGTACCAACGGAGAATTCGTCGCTCTTGTCGTTAATCTAGGTACCAACGACATCACTCTCAATCCAGGGAAACAGATTGGTGTACTCCAACCGTTGGCAAAGGACAAGATCTCAATACTGGCGAGTATTTCTCTAGGGTCAGATGACGAGTGTCGTGTTTACAGTCAGAATAATTCTTTACCGTGGGAACAATTTAAGTTTGGACCAGAATTGAGTTGCGAGCAGGAAACGAAAATCAAGAAAGTATTGTTGTCACATCGACACTGCATCGCCCTGAGTCCGGACGAACTTGGATGCACACCGTATGCAACACATACCATTGACACCGGTGACAGCCGACCAATACATCAGCCACTACGCCGCCTAGCACCAACAGAGCGTGAAACCATCAAACAGCAAGTGACTGAGATGCTCGACCACGGTGTGGTGAGTCCATCAACGAGCCCATGGTCATCACCAGTGGTGTTAGTTAGAAAGAAAGATGGCACTGTTCGGTTTTGTGTAGATTACAGGAAGCTTAATAGTACCACCAAGCTCGATGTGTACCCTCTTCCACGTCTTGATGACACCCTTGACCGACTGCAGGGAGCGGAATACTTCACAACATTGGATTTGATGTCTGGATACTGGCAGGTACCACTCGATAAAAGGGACGCTGAAAAGTCAGCCTTCATCACACCAGATGGTCTCTACCAATTCAACCGTCTTCCCTTTGGCCTTTGCAATGCCCCAGCGACATTTCAAAGACTCATGGACCGAGTTTTGGGCAATCTGAAGTGGACAATGGCGCTGGTGTATTTGGACGACGTTGTAATCTACGCAAACACTTTTGAAGAACATCTTCGAAGGCTCTCACTCGTACTTGACGCCATAAGTGATGCCAATCTTCGTCTGAAGCCCCAAAAGTGTTTTTTCGGCTTCAAAGAGATCACATACTTGGGACATGTGGTAAACAAAAACGGCGTTAAACCTGATCCCTCGAAGCTTGAAGCTTTGTTTGAATATCCGACGCCAACAACTATCAAAGACGTCAGAAGTTTTTGGGATTTGCGTCATATTTCCGCCGTTTTATTGCTAACTTTGCTACCCGCGCTGCCCCCTTGAATTACTTACTCCGGAAGAACGTACCATGGCGATGGGGCAACGAAGAGCAGTCCTCGTTTCAAGACCTAAAGATGGCCCTTCTAAACGCCCCAGTGCTTGCTCACTTCGACCCGTCCTTGTCAAAGACGATTCTCCACACGGATGCTAGCGGGCAAGGACTTGGAGCTGTACTACTTCAAGAATTTCCAGACGGTACTCAAAGAGTAATTTCGTACGCAAGTCGCCGGCTTACACAACAAGAAGAGAGGAATCATTCATCTGAATTAGAATGCCTGGCCCTTGTCTGGTCGGTGCAGAAATTTCGCCCTTACCTTTATGGTCGCCATTTTACTGTTGTGACGGATAATTCAGCATTGACCTGGCTTCAGAGCAAACGAGACTTGACGGCAAAACTGGCACGCTGGGCGATTCTACTGCAAGAGTATGATTTTGAAGTCATACATCGAAGCGGACGTAGTCATCAGGACGCTGACTTTCTATCTCGCAACCCACTAGACAAGATCCCTGAGGCTCCGGAGTGTGACACTTGTTTTTGTGGTGCGACTTTCGACCTACGTCACAGTCAATGTCAAGATAACGAAGTTCAAGATATCGTCCAGCGCCTCGCATTATCCGGTTCGACAGACATTTTACGACGACTGCGTCGAGCATACCGAGTGGAAAATGGCCTACTCTGTCACAGAAATCCCGGTCAACAACAATGGCTACCGGTGATTCCAGCTTCTCTGAGGGCTACCGTGTTGAATCTCTGCCATGATGACCCCACAGCGGGTCACCTCGGTCGAGATAAGACTCTGGCCAAACTTTCCGAACGCTATTGGTGGCACGGATTCCGGAAAGATGTCTCCAGGTATGTCGCGTCCTGTGAATCATGTCAAAGAAGGAAATTGCCCGGTATTTCACCTTTCACCGAGATTCATCCGACTCAACCACCACAAGCTGCTTTCGAACTTATTGGACTTGATCATTTAGGGCCATTTCCGAAATCACAAAAGGGCAACCGTTTCATTATTGTTGCTGTTGACCACCTCACTAAGTGGATTGAGCTACGTGCCGTGCCTACAACGTCAGCGAATCACATTGTGGAGTTTCTGCGTGAGCAAATAGTACTTCGCCATGGTGTGCCCCGCACTGTACTCACTGACCGGGGAACTCCATTCAGCTCTCGTATTTTTAAACACGAGATGGTAACTCATGGAATACACCATGCACAGTCAGCACCCTACCATCCCCAAACCAATGGACTCGTCGAGCGTGCTAATCGAACTATCGCCGATATATTGTACGCTTATGTTAATGCTTCACACGACAATTGGGATGTGTACGTACCATACGCATCGTTTGCTTTGAACACGTCGCAACAAGCAAGTACCACGACGAGCCCTTTTAAACTGGTGTACGGTAGAACTCCAGTTCTGCCACAGGAATCAACGTTATCCACTACGTGGAACCACAGAAGGCAAGAAATGCACGATCATTTTGAGGACAGACTCAATGAGGCTCGCCGCCGGGCTCGCGTCGCAATAACCAGAGCCCAACAGCGGATGCTAATCAATCACCGACAAGACGACCGAATGTCCCCCATCGTGCGAGGGGATCTGGTTCTTGTACGCCGTCCCGTTAGAAGAAAAGGAAAAGCAACCAAGCTACTGCCAAAATACAGAGGACCCTGTGAAGTGCTTCGACAAACAGGACCCGTGAGCTACCGACTACGAGACCTCAATGCACCTCGAGAAGCATCCCGGACTTTCCCGGCTCACCGCAGTCAACTGAAGCTCTACGTGTCAAGACAGACATTCAGTCAAGACCAGCATGGGACACAGACTGCCGAGGACGGACAGTCAACCAGGAGGGGGCAAAATGTGACAGTAGGGCATTGAGGTGCAACGAGCGGGACAAAAAGGAGGAAAAGAGGAAGAAGAAGTGGGTCGTAGACGGGAGAAGGACGAAGTGGCAGCAACGAAAAAGGATCTGTAACAATATATACACGGTCTATTCATTTGAATCACACTGCAAGTCTTGATATTTGCATCTAGGTTTTCTATGAATACACGTTAGATTGTTTTTTAATTTTACTCCACTTTGAATATGCGTATTAAAATGCCTACTTATGTCTTTTTATTTAGTTATTTTTTTTTTCAAATTTATATTTACTTCGTTTTTTTTTTGGGCCCCTCGAGGCGACGTTAATCACCTGATTCGGCTCCTCAGCCATAAAGCTGGAAAACCCCTGCTCCAATGCAAAGGGGTAACCTGTGCCACCTATTTAACTAAATATAATGATGAATTTAAGCCGGCAGAGACGTCGTGTATTCACGGCTTTTTAAGCAATCTGTAAAGCATAAAAACACGCTGTATACTATTTCTTTACACTTAAAAAACACTTTGCAAAGTATACTTGGGGTATATAAACATTCAACTCAGTTTATATTAAAATATAATTCCAGTTCGACACTCTTCCCTATTGGAAAAACCAGCATGAAAATCAAACTGGCCAAGCTGGTAACTAAGCTGGTCAATGTGGTCAATGTGGTAGTCAAACTGGTTTAACTGGCAATCAAGCTGGTTTAAGCTGGGCAAGCTAGAATTTAAGTTGGTCAGTCTGGTTTAAGTGAAAACCAACATGGTCTAACTAGAATCTGGTTTTAGATTCAATCTGGTGTAGCTGGGAGCCAGTCTGGTCCTAACTGGTCAAACTGGTTTTCCATGGAGCCAATGTGGTCAAGCTGGGAGACAAGCTGGTCATGCTGGGAGACAAGCTGGTGAATCTGGTCGAACTAATAATCGTGGTGGTCAAGCTGGTCTTGCTGGGAGTGCGCACGCCAAGGTCGGCTAGAGATAGCCGAACTGACATTGCTGGGAGCGCGCGCGCCAAGGTCGGCTTAGGCTGGAACGAGGCCACGTCCTGTTCTTTGTCCTCTCGTTTTTGGTAGATGACCGGGCGCGTCAGGCGCGCTGCAAGCTACCTTTGTGTGCGAGAAAGAGAGAGAGAGAGTGGTAGAAACGGAGAATTTGAGACGCGTTTGGCTATCTTCGGCAGATTTTCGAAGGGACGGCTGTGTGCGCGTTGTTTGGAGACTACTTGAACGACGGTGCAAGCGAAGCGGGATTTGAGGAGACAGCGAGTGGCAGTCCGTTCAGTGCGGGAAGATGTCGGGCGTCCCGACTGAGGCGTCGCTTCGTGTCTTCGAACGTGTGTGTGCTCGTGAATGACGGTGGTGCCAAGGAGTATCGCCAATGCCATCGAAGCCACACGGATTTCCTCGCCTCTGCCGACCACGCAAGTTGCCGCTTCGCCCCCATCACTGGCGGGACCCAGGTTCGCTTCTCTCATCCGTGTAGTATTTTCTTTTGCTATTGCCAGTTTTTGGCGTGTGTCTAGTATTTTTCGTGTTGAAAGATAAGCAATCTGGTTTAATTAACATTGTTGGCTTTGCACCGAGAACCACTGTCTGTGCGTCGGTTAGTACTGTGTCATCGCCGAGGATATGTAGCATCTGAGCTCATGTGAGGCGACCGCAAGTACGAAAATAATAAATTGGATGCCGAGTTGGCTTTTCTGAAGAGCTTGGCTTGTTTATATTGTGTATTAATTTAAACAGGTTAAACAGTATGACCAGATCAACCAGCATGACCAAGCTGGGCATGTTAGCAATAACCCAGCTTGAAGCTGGGACCAGCTTAAGCTGGTTTTTTCAATAGGTTACCACGAACAATCCCGACTTGTCTAGTTTTGTTTTTATTTTAAAGTCAAGTCGATATTCTTTTATAACAAAAAGTGTTCGTTCGGGGTTTTCTCTCGAGTTTTGAAGTTTCGCTATCTTCAATGCCGTGTCCGAGTTTGAGTAAGCGTCAATGTTGCGTTCGCGCGAACAGTGTCCCGCAGTGTGCACCTCGAATTTCAGACAGGGTCGATCCACGTTATAACTTATAACAGAAAGTAAGCAAAACTTCGGATTAAGTGTATATTTCGGAGATTGAAAGTATACTGTGGTATGCCAAAATTACGTAGTGTGCTTTTTAGTTTACAATAATACAAAACTAGCGTATTTTAGAAACTCAATCAATAAATATATCAATCGCAGTTGCCCATCTCAAATGCATACAAATACAGACAAACACATACAAACTCCCCGGACGGCTCTCGTTATGGGAAAAAGGTCAGTTACAGAACTGCGCTTATGTAAGGTATTTACGTAAACGCAGTTTTATAACTGACTTTTTCGTATAACGAGCGCCGCCTGTGGAGTTGTCTGCTGAACTACAAATGAAGGGCAGTTTTCATTGTAGAACAACATCGTGCGGTTGTATCGGTCTTCGCTACTTCTTATTTCCCATACACCGGTCCTCAAGAAAGAAATTTCAGCAAAGATTGGTGAAGAAAGAGAAAATTGCAGACGAGCTGGCGAATGACATTTATAGTAGACCCGAAACAGAGAAATAATAATAAAAAAAAACGACCAGACCGAAGAATAGGTGCTGATTGTATTGTTCGTGCGGAACGGTACCCACCGAAAATAGTGACAATGGAAAGCGAGGCAAGAGGAGAGGCTGTACGCATAAGCAGAAGCCTACTGAAGAAATGTTCATTTTGTCTGAGATGACGGTACAGCGAAGTTCCTGACGCTGAAAGGAGCGCAAGCAGCTACTTCAGCACAATAAAATGTTTTTTTTCTTTTTTTAAAATCAGATATTTCGCTTTAGCAGTCGCTCTTGATCCCGCTCACTGAAGATCATCTTAATTCATCGAAGCGACCCAGGAAATTTACAATGTGTGTCTACTCTCCCGGTTTATGCAGTTGAGATTGCTTATCCGTAATCATGAAAATTGTTTCGTGACAGCGATGAAAAATTTCGAGGACTCCTGAGCACATCTTATGAGTTGTGAATGCAAAAGCATTAATGTCCAATCGAACGCCGCTAAGTGCTGGCGTGGACGGCCACGCTTCGCTACTGCCGAGTTTCATGCCGCCGATGGTATAGATGCTTTTGCCGTTTAAGGCGCTTTGATTCGCGATCCGCTTTCGCTGGTGACTGCAGCGCCGCTGGGTGAGGCAGCGGCGGGAGTGCGAAGCTCTTCGCGGCGCCGGGAGTGCGAAGCTCGGCGCTACGCGTGCCGAAATCATGTGTCTTCTCATCATTATCATCATCGCCCTTGCTGCATGCAACGTTACTAAAACACTCAGTTGGGAAACTCGCCGTCGAAACCTGGGCCGCTGGCGTCCACCGAGACCGAGCTAAATGCGACAACAGCGCCACTCTTTATCATTTTTGTCTGTACTGTGGTCACCTTGAGCTTTTAGAAAGCATGTTTTTGCGTAAAAACAAACGGAAAAGAGTCTTTTTGTATAGAATTTATTGGAGTTTAGTACGATATGGAGAGCGCGTGATGTTTTTAAAATCTTTAGTTTGCAAGGTTTTGCGGCACAATTAATATTGCTTTTATACAACCATGCCTCAGCGGTTGTTTCAGGTAGCGCGTCCCGACCTAGGTACATTTTAACTTCGGTAGTAAGACGCGGCGCGTCCGCTGGGGAGACGGGGTAGGCACCCCTGTAACCTCTTTTACTGTATCTGTTTCGGCACCAAAATGGCCGATGAAAGCCAAAATAGAAGTAACGTGTGGTTCCTCGAGTGGCCGCTGCGGGAGAAATGGCGGCGTTGTGTTCGCCATTAGCTCGGTTCGCGAGGACAGATCGGGGCCACTTTTTCAGAGCAGTCTCTATGGCAGTTTCCCAACTGAGTAGTTTAGTAGCGTTGGCTGCGTGTACCGGTTGACGACGTCAGACCTCAAAGCTTAACGTTAGGCTTAACGTAAGGCCTAACGTCCAGCCAGCGGATACCCGCGTCCTCCCCGTCCCGCTGCGCCGCCATCAACTCGGCTGGCTCCTTAGCAACGATGACGCCGTCGCTAGGGAGTCAAATGGCGCAGAGCAGCCAATAGAAATTTAGGTGGCGATTCGCTGCTAGACAACGCTGTCTTCGCTCCATGGGACAGTTAATGCATTCGCATTAATACACGAGATGAGATTTAATGCCGCTACATCCTCGTTTGTTGTTTATCCTAGATACGTCAAGAAACCAGATTCTCCGCATACTATTGAGGAATAATTCTACTCTGTGCTTCCTTTGATGCTAAGTTTGACGCGACTGTTAGGTTTATTCGGGACTTATCTATCTCAACGTCACTGCGATGTTCCGCAGTGCCCCTTTGTTAAGTCGTCGTCTCAAGTGGGGTTGTTTTGTATCGTTTGTGCGTGTTCCATCCGGTTCGAAATGTCTGCAACAAAGGAGTTTATCTGTAGAGTGTGGTTGGGAAAAAAGTTCCGCGGGTACTTAAAGCTGTTTGAGAAATAAACCGGTTAGCTGAGTTTGAGACGTTCTCTGTGTCTGTTCCTTCTACTGAAAGTTCTTCCGATTACATCCACCGCAGTCTCAGGTGTAATACAACATGAATGACATTTCCCTGCTTAATAGGCACCATCCGATTGTAGTGTTGCCTGCGATCGGACTTAGGTGAAAAGGTAGTATGTCTTTTTAAAAAACGCACTATTGTGAACTCCTTCACTTTGCCCATTGTAATTTTAGGTCCCAAGCTTCTCGGAGAACTGCAAGGCGCCATTGGTAAGTCGTGAAAGCCCTCAGTTAACGTTGTTGTTCCTCCCGATGGTGTGGGAGGCAGGTTCCACTCCGATGGGCTGGAGCGTGGTGGCACGAACGTCGCTGAGTGACGGGTCGACTCACTGCTTGTAGAGAACTATGTGCATTTATTTACACTCTAGTTACAAGTCCCAACTTGGGAGACCATCCTGACTCGTCTACAGTCTCGACCCCGTCCCCAATTTCTCTCAATCAAATCCAAAGTCCGAATCCCCCAAAATCCTCTCCGCACTCCTTTTGTAGGCCCGTAGGGGCCTCCTTTCCCCTCAGGAACCGACCAATCTCTTCAAATTCTACCACTCCCACGTGGTACACGGTTCTCCAATGGTCGGTGAGCTGTCAACCTGGCGCTGTAACCGCCAAACCCAAATTCCTTGTAGAGTTGTCCTCTGCAATTTTCCCCGTCTGGCTGGCGCCAACCGCTAAATTATTGCATCGCGCAAAAAGCGACAATTTTACACTAAGCGGCAAAACCCTCTACACACAGGCACACTCGGTTAACATCCACAAGCCGCTCTAAGAACGGGCCGTCCCGGGGATCGTCCGAGCAGACTCCCGAAACCCGAGCCGTTTAACGACCGCGGGGGACCCGCTCCCACCTCTCGGCCGCTCTGCCCCCACAAACGCTCCCTCAAAAACGCCGACCCCAACATAGAAAGATAAACAAACCAATGCCGACGCAACTCTGGAAAGCTCTAACAAAAGAAAACACCTTAATTAATAAGCATGATTTCCATATACTTAACTCCCTCTCTAGTATATGTGATCCTTCATTATAATTATTTAGATCTCTCTTGGCTACGCAGTTTTTTTATCGGGTGTACACCTCTGGCTATACTATTAAAACTGATGTCCCAGTAAACCAGATAAGCAAAGTAATACTTTCGTGGTAGTAGCTTTCAATATTATGCTGAAAGTTAATCTGAAATTGATAATTTTTAGGTCATTTTTCAACCTTGTCCTAACTGCAAGATGTAATTTCACTGGGATTCGCTGGCGACATGTACTGAAAACAATCTGGGCAACTTGAATGTTCTTAGTCCTTCGAGAATTTATTTTGTTTCTTCCAGAAAAACTGCAAGTTGGATTGCCCAGTTTTGGTGAGTGACAACGGTCATAACTATTAGGTTATCAGATGATTACCGTAGTTCGTATATTTTCCAAAAATCACTGTATGTTGCGTATTAAATATATGTACAACTACTCCTTCAAAGCACCCTTCTGTTGCTATAATTGTTGTTTGAACAGAAACGTGCATGGGCACGCGCCAGAACCATGTGACCATGAACAGTATTAATAAGCAATAAATTTGTGAACTGTTGACATGTTTTCAACGCTTTTCCTGCGGTACATAGCTTAGATGGTTTGGCACAGTTGTGATTCCCTTTTTGTTACTGAACGCTTAGTCCTATCTAGCTGCTTCGATAGCACCGAGGCAAATTGCCAACCTATGGATATCTGTTTTGAGGGTTTTCGCAGACAAGGCACAGCATAATAGAGATTTAGATTGAAAGTTCTTCGCGGTTTTATAAATTATTCCTAAAATTTTCGTGAGGCCTACCAAATGCCTTAAGAGGGGAGGCTAGTCTTTAAAAGGCAAAAGTTGGGGAAAAGTCAATTTTGAGGAAATTACTCTAGTGATATTTAGACATACCCACCGATATTTGTACAAAATATGTTCAAAGATAGAAAAATTAAATCTTAATTTTTTATGAACATTTAGTAGGAATACACATACTTCAATTTCTTTTCTCTTCACACTTATTTCAGAAGTGTCGATGCTTAAGAGGCTTTTTCTGAATTTTGTCTTATACAATATTAGCACGTTTGGTACCATTTTAATCGGGAAAATTGAAGCTGTATGGTGATGGTTTTTTTTATAGTCTTCCAACTTAAAAGTTCTATCCAATGAATTACTTTCTTAAAAACGGTGAAAGCATGTTCTCTACACTAATTACACAAATTACAACTTTGTGAATGCAGTGGAATAAAAATTCAGATAATTTACGAACAATTCTTTAATGACCCGTAGCAAATGATTTAATAAAATTAGAATGATCTCTCATAACTCGGGTTTTAGTAAATATATTCAATATCTGAATGCATATTTGGAATTGGTGCGAAAGGTGTTATATAAGTGTATAATATGATAATTATTGATTCATAAATAATAAAATTACTCTAAAGCCCCACATCCCCCTTAAGTTGGTTGGGCGCGAGAACACCAAAAGTATAATTGTGTTTGTGATTACAGATGTCCTTTACAACAAACTTAAAGACGTTCAAACAGCTCGTAAGTAAAGTTCTCAGTATCTTTACGCGACAAACTAGAAAACTGAACGGTATTCTTAATTAAATCAATTTTTGCATTACCTGGCGCGGCACCAGCACCTTTTAACGACAACCTCACAGACTGACCAAAAGGCTTCGCATAACCCCTCCCAGATTACAAGGCCGCGCTGCAAGATTGATCTTCCAAGTCACGAACCGGAAGTCAGCACGGGCCATAGATCGGACACGAGTGCAGCGTCAGCCTTTGTTTGCAAGCCGTGTTCAATCGCTCAGACCACGACTCATAGCTGAAGCAGTATTCGAGGAGAATCCATGCGATGGGCTGGCCGTTTGTCGGCTACAAGGCACCCTAGCACTACGTCCTCGATATCTACGGGGTGTTGATCCCATCCGCAATGCAGAGGCAGACGTGACGTAAACAAGCTATGAAATTCCGCCCGTATATGATGGACAAAATAGGTCAATACGTTGCTAAAAGTCTCATGCGACAAATGGGAACCACGCTGATTACTTTTCCGACAGTTGCCCAATTTGCCTCTTCTCATGGTTATTGGAGGACTTCGCAAGCTAGCTTACTTGGTTCATACCCATCAAACCTGTTGCTGTGATATCGCGAAGTGCGTGACCAGTCCTTTTGTCGCATTTTATGTCGAATAACTGCAGATAATTTTGCTGTTGTGTAGCCAAACTTCCTCCTGGCACGGTGAAGTGAATACAAATATTGTTTTGTTATTTCTGGACACATCAGAAAGTTCGACTATCTCGACAATATCTTAGCTCCTGCCCGTTTTGACCTGGATGAGCATCGTACCGGCGTGGTTTCGTTACTACTGCGTGATGCGCGTTAGCGGTGGTACTGAACTCGCCAAATTGTTCATCTACGGCGGCGAAACGAGGTATTCCTTGGGATGCAGAAAAATTAAAACAAATTACTTGATTTTCTTTTCAATGCAAAGATGAAGTGATTTGGCTTAGAGCAAGTATTTCTTTAAAACTAGCACTCACTTGGCGACAGTTGTGGTATTCGTTACCTATAAGTAGGGTTCCCTCTTTTCATATAAATCCCAAAACAAAATTTGAAACACTCGTAGCTATAATTTTCATAAGTTCAAATATATCCGAATAAAAAAAAAATTCGAGGTCACGATGTCAACATGACAAGCGTGTGAGACGGTGTTTTAGGAATAAATTTTGTGAGAGCAATTTATTCGTGGATATTGGTGGTCCTGAGGAGAGGGCACTTCAGTTTCTTTTCAAATATTATACTGCTGACAAAAGTGAATTGACCATTTATCTCCCCAATGTTTGTTCAGAACAATGGTTCACGACAAAATCCAGTGTTCCTGTTTCAAGTTTGGAGCATACTATTTCCGTTCTTAGAGGGAAGAGGGGTTGTGTTTTTGCAACCGTAAAAGCTAGGAACCTATAGATTTTATAGCAGGGGGCAGGGCAGCTGGGGCTTCCTTGCTTCAAGCGACTAGTCCAGGTGTTTATTATTCGAGTATAGGCGTGAAGGAAACCATACGCAGATTTGTCGCAGTAAGTATACCAATAGCAATGGCACGCCGCAGCTCCTACGCAACGGATAGTCCTTATGAATCGAGTGTACGGTTGTGTCCAATTTTGTTTTACTACTAAACATTAAAAACAGTAAAATAAATCTACTAATTTCAGAAAATTGGGAATTAAAAAGTTCATAAACTTTTCCCCGAAAAAAAAAAAAACCCTTTGAATTTAACAAAAAATGAACTCCGAAAATACAAAATCCTACCTATAAGCTACTCTTATCAAATATTTGTACAGTGTAAATCTCTGTACATAGTCGCTATATTATAACCAGACGAACCTGCGACCTAAGTTTGGTACAGGGGAAACATCTGCCGCCAGAGCGCTACTGTAGCAAGAAGAAAGGGGGTTCTTTTTTTGCTAGGTCACTCAACTATCAATGACCCCCCCAAATACACAATGACAAGTAGTTTTCAAAAACAATTTATCGTACACCGACATTTTGTCACGCCTGTAATTCACGGTATGCAAACACCGATCATTGTTTATTGATATCTAATAAACAAAACTTACAACAAAGTTATTTTCATTTGTTTTTAAACGAATTATTGCTTTGAAAGCGAAAAAGAGCCAGGCAGCTAAGAGTACTAGAGTAGCTGTTTAGACTGTACAGGTTCGCAACGCCCCTAATTGATAGGGAATCTGGCGGCGCTGAATTTTGATTGTGATAGCGATATTGAGAATGCATTTCGAGCCAAGAAAAAATGAATTGATATTATTATGGATAATTTGTTGAACAATTGACCAGGTGTACAAAGCTAAAGATGATTATATTAACGGGAAATGCTGCCAGTGCGATGACGAATCACCGCAATATATTGGTGACTCATTCCGAGTGGCTAGATTCGTGGCTTTTAACCCCCTTGTCCACGCTAGCGCCTTGCGTGCTCACGTACCAAAATCGCCCATAGCGTTACGGAGAAGTGTCGTGACCAGTAGCGTATTCAAGGACCCTGCGATAAATATTCACCTTCAGTATTTTGTTGACATTAAGATAAAGTTATCGCAATAGCCAGTGACTATTGGTAGCGAATTTATTAAATTTAGAACGACTGTCAGTTCATCCAAATGCATGGTGGCGGCTTTTTTTCTGCTCGTTTGTTCTGCGTCGAGTTTTTTCAATAGTTCTCGTTTTACAGCATCTGCAGGCCGTGACCTCCCGCATGAAGTACGAGTTGCCAGTGGTATGAAGGCAAATTTATTGAATTCACTATATCCCATTTTAAAATTCGCCATCTTGTAGAAAAAAAGATGTTCCGATTGACAAAGTATATCACAACTCATGTGAGAAAGAAATCAAGTCATTTTTTTGCCGGACAGTCAGAAATATGCAAAGCTTTACTTGGCCGAAGTTCTGATATCTAATTCTCCATAGGAAAGCAACACGTCATGCGAGCGCCAGCATTTGCAGCGCTCCACGACACCTTGCGACCTTGCGTTCCATGTGTTTCTACCAGACTTGTGACTTTCTAAAATACTCTACTCAAGATACTGTATTTCAAATACTTTTAGAAGTATCTTGGTATCTTGCAAATACTTTTGACCGAGGATATTTGATACTGTATTTTAATTACATTTCTAAGTATCTGGTACTCATTATCTCAAATACATTTTTTACATTCCACCATTTCCCCAGTTTTTCGGGATAAAGTGGCGTGGGCGTGGCACGAGCAAATGGAAACTTTCTTTTGAGCAACCAAATCCTGTTGCTAGCTCCGTTAAGCTATGGTGACTTAGATTGAGCTCGTGAAAACATCGCATTTGTGCCGACTGTGACTCATCTTTCATCCCAAAGTTCGTACAATGAAAGGTTTCCCCTCGCCTTCCCTAAGGTGCCTTTTGTTTCCCAGAGTCTCCCCCAAAAAATCTTCGAACAAACGGGGTGGTTTTACAGAAGTAAAGAGTGCCACATTGAGGCACAACGGAGAACGGGGAACGACCCACGACAACAGTGCAGACTTCAGTGTCAATAAAATAACAAATAGAAGAAAATGAGAAGTGTACGTAAAAAGAAGATACTTTCGTTTGCTTGCTGTAGCGACGTTTTTCTGTAGCAAACCCGCTGCGGCAAAATGTCAAGTTTTATTTCTTTCTTGATGTCAGTTTGGCATTTATTGCTCTCGCGAACACTGTCTGTAAGCTAGCATTGATAAGCAGAAAAAAGGATAGGAAACGAACTACGAGTAGGGTGACCTCTCAAAATGCCAACAAAGCGTCCCCCAACGTTAAGGGCTTTTCAGAACGCAACCTACTTGAAGAAGATGCAACCAGCGCCGCGGCTATAATATAGATTATTGTTGTTATTCATTCACTCATTTCCGTATCCCAAGTTCGTTTATCCATATTCCTCGTACAGGGAATATGGATTATAGTTAAACGATACATCTAAGTTGCACCGCAGGACGTGAGATTCAGCGATGTCATAATATCTGAAGCGACGTATTTTCTTCTCATCCCCCCCCCCCAAAAAAAAAGTTTTGTACATGTTTTTTTTATCCTTTGTACTTTTGCCGTTTAGTGCTTTTGCGTGCTAATTCGCGCCTCCAGCGAACTATAGGGGGGGGCTGGTCAGGCAAAATGGCGGACGAAAAAAGGTAGTTTTTGTCGTTCCCCACGCGGACCACCATAAATTTCTTGCACTCCAGCGTCAAATCGGTGTTACATATAAAAGCAAAGTGATTTCTTCACGGTAGAAACCTTGTACTAGTCATTGCGTAGGAATTACATGGCGGAAGCCTATAGATAATTACTGGAAACGGTGTTTGTTTCTGTGCTGCCTACGAGAAACAAGCAGCGGTAGCAGACGACAGAGTCGAAACGACCTCCTCTGTTGAGCTTCTCGGCGTTGCCACTAGACGGCGTCGATTTCGCTGGAGTCGCCAATGAGCCATTCTGGTAGACCAGATTTGCGCAACTGTATAATTGTTTGTCACTGACGTCGATACAAATTACGCAATGCGGAAGTATCTTCAAAAGTAATTGAATTACATTTCTTAGTATTTGTACTCTACTCAAGATAGTTTCCAATAAAAGTAACTTGAGTAGTATTTTAAATACCTTATGAACCAGATATTTTGTCACTTAACTTAAATACCTTTATGGAGAATTTTGTCCAACACTGGTTTCGACACACACAAGCAAAGCTGGACGTCGAGCAATCGGTGCCCGGTCAGCTACGTATTTCAACATTTGTTAACTGAGAAGAAAAGAAGCATAAGTGCTCCGGTAGTTATAACATTTCTAAATTAATTTAGTGTTCTGGTGCTGACTACTTATACCTCAAATATAGAAAAAGTATGTTTCATGTCCAGGCTTCTTTTAGTGAGCCTTGAACAAAGGGATGAGTTTCTTTCTACTTTTACAGGAATGGCCAAAATTGGATTGCACGGTCTGGGTCAGTATCTAATTCTAGTGATGATAGACTTCTATAACTTATTCCCGAAAATCTGGCTATAGCTTAAATTGTAGTGTGGTACCTCATTTGTGAATTTCGGTCTTACATTTAGCTAGGCTTCTTGTTTCGTTGCAAATATTGCAATAATACTAACACAAGCTTAGAACTATTATAAAATAATGTTTTTTCGTATTTGTGGTTCCAAGCAGTTAGGATAGTTAAAGTTGAATGAGCACCTCTATCAACTTTAACTATCCTAACTGCTTGGAACCATAAATATAAAAAAACATTATTTTATAATAGTATAGACTTATTACGATTATAACCGTCTTTTGTATAAAAGTAGAACAGTACGAAATGCAATCCAGGAATTTACATTTCGAAACTATTCATGAAAAAAATATGGCTCAATTTTATCTGATCTAGGCTGTTTGTTTATTTTCACTTCACTCTTCTCGTACCATAAAGAAATGTGGTATTTTTGAAGAGATCGACCTAACATAATTCATTCTAAGAACTAGTAAACATATATCGCTAGTTATTATACATCTAAATGTAGGCAATACACTGCAGTTTAGAAGAAAAAGGCTTATACCAGAATCTGGTCCAAAAAGTTGAATTTATATGCTGAACTTGTCATTTTTAAATTATAAATACGTATATAGAGTGCCCTATACACGCTACTATCAGTTCTGCAAGTAAAGGAGCTCTAGCTTGGCTATTTTTTTATGGTCTGTCGACAAACTTGATATTTGCGGCGTCATGCCATTCATAACGTTGTTGTATGCACCTGTGCACGTCTTCCAGAAGATATTTTTGCACAAAACCTTAGTTTATTACAGCACTTCCCTAGTTTCTTTTGCTCGTGTTATGGCTTGCAGCACACATAAAATGTGGACCCCGGCTAAGAGCAGCCTAGAAAGCTAGAAAGACTCTCCAACGACCACGTCAATATTGAACGGCTCAGATATAAAACGTCGCAGTGGGAGCTCAAATCAAAAGATCTAACATCATCCAGTCCTCACTTCCGCGGTGATACGAAAAGACAAGCAATAAAAGCAGCTAAGTCGTGCAATCGAGGCGAATACTGTAGCGTTCCTAATGTGAGCAGAAAGCCGAATTCGACAAGTGTCACCGTCGCGCAGAAATATATTTCTGATAGCTCGCCAACTTGGGAGAATACACAAAACAAAATTGAAATCGAAGCATTAGTTCTTTGGCTATCCATAAAATAGCGCAACGTGTTCCTGCGTGTGAAATTCACATTTTTACAGCGCGTCGAATGCCTGGATTACGGCTAATTGATGGTCAACGGGCGTGGCACGGATGGAGTGAAGTTAGAAATTGTAAAAAAACTGTCCTGTGTTGCTTTTTAAAGACCCGCATTTTATGCCCTAGCAGGCGATGGCAAGTGATTTATTCTAAACTCTTTTCATAAAGCGAACACCAAATTTAAGAGAAACAAAAACAAATCTTTATGGCTGGTGCTGTTGGAAGTTTGTGTTGCAAAGAGAGTAAAGCATAAATTAAAAGCCTGACAAAATTCGGGGGCAACATTATTAAAAAAAAAAAAAGTGTGCACCTTTGCTTTTTTTATTGCCGTTTCCTTTGGAAACAACAAAAATGAAATGCTGCATTTGCTTCCAGACACTGTTTACAACATGCTTAGAGGGATATTCGCAAAAAATAAGCTTTTTAGAAAAAATATAATTCAGTATCTAAGCTTTTCTTATTCTTTTATAAAAAGAAAATCACTAGCAACTGCCACGTGGCTTCTTACCGCACAGCTCCCTTGCCTCGTGTGAGGCTTTAATTCTACATTTCAAAATAGAAACAAATATTGGACTTTCTATTTTACAATAGTTTTGTGAAAATAAGCATATATATATGTTTGCTCTATATGTTTGCTCTCTCTCTCTCTCTTTCTATATATATATATATATATATATATATGGTATACATAGCAATTTCCTTGTTTATACGTCACTATTATCTAGGCATTTGATATAACTCGTAATCAAGACGTCATGTTTGCTCTCCTAAAACATATGGGGACAATGTGCTCGGCGCACTTACCTATTTTGCAGTGTACCTCAGAAGAAAAAATATTAGGACACAACCAACCAAGCAGTCACACACTTGTGACTGCTTATGACCGTCTGCGTAGCGGCCGTAAGCAGTCGCAAGAAGCTTCAAACTAGATTTTTAGTCTCTCCAGTGGTAAGCAGTCGCAAGTGTGCGAGCCAGCCTTTATGCTGCTCCAGAACACCACTGGCACAGCGTGACAAGTCCCTCTCTGCCTCAACAGGAACTTTTCATAGATTGTTTCCGCTACCCACAGTTAAGTCGCCGCTACTCCACATGCGCGCTGCTAGCCTCCACCGCGAGGCTGAAGATGTCGCAGCAGGTTGGAGGAGAGCGTTCCAAAGATGGCGAAAACTATCTATGAAAAGCTTCTTATAGCCATGAATGTTCAGACAGCAGCAGGGCTTTCGGGAAATATTGTTCATAACACGCAAAATTGGTCTGGTCCCAATATACCCCCATTGCAGGGAGGAGTGGGACATCGATTAGGAGGAATAGGACAGGTGGCAGATTGGACTGAAAGTGTGTGCTAATGAAAAGTATTGGCACACAGGTCGACATCAAACATGAAGCACGCTAGCAGTTGTCTTGTTCCTCCCGCTGTCTGTTTTTCTGGCAACTTTGACACGATGTCGGTCTTCGGTATGGTGCTTATATCTACCTGAAAGGGAAGGTAGAACTTCCACTGTCGTCTTTCTTCCGCATGAAGTTCACTGATATCAAAGCTGTCAATAGTTTTAATTCGACCGGCGAAAAAGATAACAGATCTTTTGGTCCAGAACCTCGCAAGGACAAAGTCATATTTTGCAAGTTTGACCTCATCAGTCTGTCAATCGATTTCTGAAAGCTCCAGATCCCCATAGCCAGCAAAAGGTACGCCACTTTCAGTGTAATCACCCTGAGTGGCTGTTTTACGGTCGTCACCACTTGGGAGCAGCAGGACACTTCTCGAATCATCCTTTTTTGCCTACGGCGCTTAGCAGTTTTTTTCCGCTTTAAACAGATGTGGCCTTTCTTGAAGAATCTTCTTTTCATCATTTCCAGTAGATTCTTGTTTAATAGAAAGTGTTTCTGCAATATCTGTCAGCAGCTTTTGTCTTCCTTTTTTTCTTCCTCTTTGCTCAGTTATGCGCGGGGCAGACTTTGAATAATGACAAATGTCGCTGGAAAGGATTGGGGTTGTGAGTTTAATTGGTGTGCCTGCTGCTTCCTTGCTTCTGCACGTGTCGGCTTATCCTAGATTGGTGCTGCTTTCGGTCGTGTTGGGGAAAGTGCCGGCACATGTAACCTCAGCGAGAAAATTACGTGAACCGCTTGCATCACTGATAATTTTAGCTGTTGGCTGGAGCTACCAGTTTAATGAAGGGTGCTTCGGGTCGCTCTGTAACAGAAAGTTCAACAGTCCTCATCCGTCAAGAGTTCGCTCTTGAATGGGCGAACACCAGTCTTCTAAAAACTTGAAATTATGTTCTTTGGTGTCACTGCTGACGTGTACACAGATCTCACAAGCTCTCCAATGCTGTGAATCGTGATGATCTTCCCGGGGTATTTTAACAGCCAGTCGTCGCACACCGCCTTCTATCGAGATTTCAATGGTGCGAATACCAACGCAAGAAGAGGCTGCAGACGATGGCTGCAGGAGGAGGGAATTTAAGCAGGCTGACACCACTGTCTTTTCCTTTGTTGACTACGCCGATGCTCACATGGCTTTCATGACTGTCGAGAACTAAGAGAATGTGGTCTTCCTTCAAGCACTTTGTGCTGCCTCAGAATGCGTTCCAGTGCCAGTGGAAGCAG
>JAZHYW010006439.1:0-17786 GCA_037355805.1 Ixodes ricinus
ACGAAGATGACCCGGCACGCGCACATACACACCATCGAAATCCGCGCACGTTACAGTGACGCTGCGGATGCCGGAAACGGGCACCTAAGAGCTGCGCTCTAAAATATAATTTTCTCGGGACCGCAATACTCGTGGTGACACACGCAAGAAATTGCTACATACTTAATAATTTATTAGCTAAGGTATCAAAATTACCATATAAATTACAACTTAGCGCAAATTGACATGTAGACCAAATTAGAAAGTTGCTTAGCGACACCGAAAACAATTTAATCTCAATCATTTATTTCACACATCATTTACTTTCAGAAAACAAACTCTCAGCGTACGAGAACCGCAGTAGTGGGGTAAAGTTATCACTCCTGGATCAGGCACAAGGCTAGCGGTTGCAATAAGGGGGCCTGCGTAATTGTTCTCTATTTTATCAGAAGCCGGCCTTGTACATTCTTTTTTGTTACAAAAGCAGTGACTTTAGCGCACTACAACACTACCCAAGTGCTTAAAGTCTTTCTCAGAAATTACTAGTTTAGTTTTCTCGATAAGGACCAGCAAGACTTTTAATATAAACCATATGTATATTTTCACAAGTAATGAGAGTAATTAATAACTTGAATTTAACTAGTGAACCTCCACCACTAGTAATTCGTTCCCGACTATAATATTGTTTTACCCGGAGTACACTAATTTTAGGTACTTTTGTCATTTCTCCCGGAAACACTCGATATATTATACGCCGAAACGTCCACTATATATAATATAACAAAGGTAAAAAAGAACATTAAAGACCCAGAGAAACATATCTATTTTCCCTGTTTTGGCTCGTATTAACGAAAAGTGAGTGCCAACTAGAATGACCAGATGTCGTGGAACATGTTGTATATTTGTCAGTCGTGCAATATGGTGTTCGACAGGGAAAAAAGGTACTATTACACTTTCAAGTAATCTTTCTGTATGAGTTAACGTAGCACTAGGCCACAATCACCTTCACTTTTGCTCTTATTTATATAACTTTTATATGCTTTCGACACCTTGAATAATTACATGTTCCTCAAAAAAAAAAATTACAGATTAGGTTTCTGAGAACCGGTGTATAACTTTTATAAGAACCACACTGCCAATTTGTAAAATCACAAATAAAATGAGCAGTAGAGCTAAAGTGGAACGTGCTTTGTCACAAGGTAACACTCTGTAAACAATTTTATTTAATATTTATACAAGCAATTTAGGTATTTTGTTCTCAGGAGTCCAATCGACCAGAGTATGCTTATATAACGGCGCTGGTTTTACCCTCTGAAAATGATGACGATGATGATTTAGTCTGTCAAAACATTTAGGTTCAAAAATTGGTTGGTTTTCATTCAAATACCATTTAACTAAATTTAGCCAAAACTAGCTACAGTGTTTCCCATTTTTTAACAACGGGTTCAATTATCGCCCAAAATTTCAGTTAATTCGCAACAGTGTATTCAATCTAATTGTGAATAATTCGCGCATGGTAATTGTGTGAAATAAGTAAAATTATACATGACGAATAAATATTATGAAATGAACATACGGAATTTGTTTTGAAAATACTGCATGTCGTTTCGGCATAATTGTACAGGATGAGAATTTTCTGTAATGTAAATGTAAGATTATTGGCGTTCAGGCTTTGAATAAATGTGTTAAAGTTTAAATATTTACATTATATGAGCATTGTTTTAATACAAGAGAAGATACAAAATACAGCTTTTCAAAACAAAAGTAAAAAACGTTCAACACGGAACCTCGTATGAAACATTCCATGAGATATACACAACAAAGCTCCCAATTTTATTTTTCCAAAATGTTCCTAGATCTTTTACGTTTATAAATTGCTTCGATACTACGTTCAAGTTTCGACATGATGTGAACATGGTCCCAAGATGTTCAGAGGTTTAAAGTAACTGTAATTTACACGGCGTATAAGAACATATGTTGAAATCACTCTCTACCAGCCCCATTTTTCAATCTTGATGAGCCTCTAATAAAAATGCATTTCATTATAGTACTGAACATTACTATGATTTTATCACGTTTTGTACTGTCTTACGTTGGCAGTATAAATATTTTTGTGGTGGCTGCGAATTTCATTCACCATGACTTCTATTTTTGTGTTCACTGCTTGTCGCTCTATTTGCGTCTGTTCTTCCGAATTTGAGGATTGTTTGCATTACTATTGGTTTTGATGGTCACATTGTATTGGGTGTACTTCTTCTTTTGCTGCAATGTTATGTATTTTGCTGGGTTGTTCCTTCACTAGGCACAAGCAAGATGTTGCTTCTGTAGGCCAGCGATATTTCTCTGTGTGTAACGATAATAAAATTATTATTAATAACATATTATCCCTATAATAAACATTATTAATATTATTATTAGTGCCGCAGAGGTTTTGCTAGCCCATCCCTGTTTTGCGATGTTGGGGGGAAGGGGCTGTTGGCAGCTTGGAAGCGCAGAAGTTACGGACAGATTTCCGATATGTAAAACAGTTTGACTCTTTTTCGCATAATGTGGACAAATGTGATCCAACTCCTAATAAAGTTCAACGTAAACGTTGGATTGAAGGTATCGGATCCCAGAAAACATGGCGACTGTCAATAAATAAACCTTTACAGCGGAGCTGTTTATGACTAGGGTTCGTAGATTTTTTTATGTGCGTCAACAAAGACTACGCTCTCACGGCCGCACGCGCACGCCTTCCCTGCATAAAGGGTTCGAAGTAAATAACCAAAATAAAGTTTTGAAGAACGCGCGTGCAATATGCCATTTGTTTTAGACTTTTGCTTTAGAACAGTTACTGCTGCAGGCACAAGTACGAACAGCTTGTGGAACACCATTCCCGGCATTCTTCTTGGTGTTTGGGTAATTTAGAAAATAAGTCTATGCAGTAGATTATTTACAATAGGCCCAATATTTAAGATGAGTAGACTCTCAAGTAGAAAATAAAGGTTTTTCAAAGATTTTACGCCATGCGACAAGCGTAGGCCATGTGTATCGCTCGCGCCGCCCTCTCTTTGCCGTCGTTCCAAGCAGCTGGCGTTCCTAGTTTCCTTCCGTTTTCCTGGGGTGGCGTTCCCGTCGCGCGTGTTTAGTTTCCCTCTGGCTCCTCGGGGCGGCGATAGTCGTCCACGCGAAATAATGACCACAAACTATCGAGAACAATAAACACGTGGGCGTACATTTCGTCCCGATTACCACCGATCGAGAGTAAATGTGCTCGTTCCTTTAGTCAAAATATTGTCACCTCTGCGTGGTGTGGTAAAGAGCTTCTGCTGTTTATCCACCTTCACAAAGTGGAATGGCTCATAATTTTTGTTTGTCCAACCAGCGTGCTGTGTTCTTCTCCCTAATGGCTATCAGCAAAAAAATAATCATGAGCCATTTCAGTGTGTGAAGATCGATGACCGGCGAAACGGTCTGGTACATGAGACAGACGTAGCAAAGAATTTGGAACAAAGGTGTGAACACATTTATTGTCTTGATCGGTGGTCATCGTGACGAAATGTAAGCGCACATATTTATTGTTGTCTTGATCGGTGATCATAAATTCGCGGGGACGACTATCGCCGCCCAGAAGAGCAGAAGGAAACTAGACACGCGCTGACGAAACCGCCACCCCGAGAGAGCGGAATAAAAGTAAACTAGGCACGCAAGCGCTTGGACGACAGCAAAAATCAGGGCTGTGCGAGTTGTGTTTGTGCTGTGTGTTTGGTGCACGGAAGCAAGAAGAAGAAATGGAAAAGATCAAGCGCACGGACCCCATGACAAAAAACTTAAACAACTAATTCTAAAGGTCCCCACACCACCGGCATCAGCGGTCTACAACTTGTACATCGAAGCAGCTCTCCCCTGGTCATGTAAGTCTTCTTTAGAAAGGTCTTGATTTTGCTTTAGCCCCACGTGTAGTTCCCAAAAGAGATTTTATAATCAAAGTTGAGGAGGCACTTCGTCATTTACAGGATACGACCCGGATTAATCTGGCCCTCAGCCGCATATCGACTATGCTTAACAATGCTAAAGTAACGCTATCGAATCTAAGCAAGGTGGAGCAGCCGGCCCTCCAGGATCTTAAATCGGATCAATCAATTATGATTCTTACAGCTGATAAGGGGAAAGGCACTGTAATACTCGACAAAGACATTTACTATGAAGAAATGCAGGTGGTTCTTAACGACACAGCGCATTTTGTGACGTTACCACGGGATCCCACTCCTAAGACTGAGATGTCCCTTGTTCATCACCTGCGCGATCTAAAAAAGAACAAACGCCTAGACGATGCCACGTACCACATTTTTTTTTCTTCCGTCGGATCCACACCTAAATTGTATGGTCTCCCTAAAATTCACAAACCCGAGTGCCCGCTGCGTCCTATTGTTCCCTTCATTGGGTCTCCGACGTAAGATCTGTCAAAATATCTGGTCGAACTCATCACTCCGGTCACAGGAAAAATGGTTTAACAGTACGGAATTCCCAAGAATTCGTGGGCCTGGTTGGGGATCACGTCCTAGACGAAGACGACATCATGGTTTCATTTGATGTTGTGTCCTTGTTTACGAATGTCCCCACCTCTCGGGCCGTTGAGATAGCTGAAACACGCTAACGTAAGGATGACAGCCTACCCTCAAGCTCATCGTTAACGGTGTATGAAATTGTAATTTTTCTGCGTTTTAGTCTTATACAGTTGCATTTTTACGTTTCGCGGACAAATTTATCACCAAATTGAAGGATGTCCAATGGGTAGCCGAATTTCTGTTACAAAGGCAAATCTTGTTATGAAGTAGGTGGAGGAAACTGTCCTTGAACAGAATGCGCACCAGATAGGGTTTTACAAACGTTATGTGGACGACACCTTTGTAATTTTAAACAAGGACCATGTTGCTGACTTTCATTTAGCTTTAAACAGCGTTGAATCATCAATTCAATTCACACATGAAGTTGAACAGAATTGTGCGCTGCCTTTTCTGGATGTTAAGGTGCTCCGAAATAGTACTCTCGCTTAGAAACAGCTGTGTACCGCAAAGCTTTGAATACAGGCAGCCTCTTAAACATTTAACTCACATCATTCCGTCGAACATAAAAGGGACTATCGTAAAAACCCTACTACATCGGTCCGAACGCATTTATCTTAATCCTCAATTGCGCGCTTCTGAGGATGCTCTTATTGTTGATCTGTTGATGAAGCGGAATTATCCGAAACGTTTTATTGATAACAGGCGTAAGCAGATGGGACAAAGAAGAAGTCAGGGTAATGAAAGACTTAGGACAGGTCAAGTAACAGTGCCCTTTTTGAAAGGTTTTTCCGAGTCTATTCGTAGAGCCCTCGCCCCTTTGAATATCCGCACAGCTTTCGAACCCCATCGTAAACTACGTGACCTCATTTCTAAACCAAAAGATTACACTCCCCCAGAGTTTCAGTGCGGTGCTGTGTATAAACTGAACTGTCTAGACTGTGACGCATCCTACATTGGAGAGATAGGCCGGAGGCGCTGCACCCGCCTAAAGGAACACAAAAGGGACGTGGCGAAGGCCATGCATGCTACAAGAGCGAAGACGGAACTCGTAGACCATTGTTGGAATACGGGTCACAGTTTCGACTTTGAGAATGCGTCCACTCTGGCGCGTGAACAGAAGTGGAGTCCAGGCAGGTTCGTGGAATCATGGTTCATCCGAAGTGAATCATCGGCTTGAGGCTCCAACCGCGGCCCCCTCCCCGATGTGTACGTGGACTTGCTTAAATATGACTGTTGAAGTTTTTTTCGCTTCACTGATGATGTTTCCCGCATAGGAGACGAAACGTTTGATTTAATTGTTTATCTTGTTATGTCAAGTTGGCGCAGTTTTTTCTATCATTTTAATTCACGGTTTTTGGAATATTTTTGCATGCATATCCTAAAGAACCCAGTCTTATTCTAACACAGATGCTTTGGTCGGAGTGACACAAAAAAAATCTGATAAAAACCACAAAAAGCAGGAAATAGTGTCTGCGAGAGATGAAAACAGACCCAGGTGGAGATGCTCGTTCTGTTTCACCTTAGTCAAATAGTGTAGCTCATTTTGCTATAACAATGCATATTTGCGAAAAAAAGCATAATACATATTTTGCCTCATTTAGCAGAGTTTACTGTCAAAGGTACCTGCACACTGAAACAAGTCAGACTATGTCACAGTTTTTGTTTTTCTTTTCATTTGATGAGCAACAACAGAATCCTAAACGGGTGATGAAACAAATTATGAGCCCAGCAGGACAGGCTAGCTTGCCATGATGCGAGCACAGTGCCTCGGCCGACAAATGATGTTCTATTCTTGGTCACTTCTACTATTTGGTGGAAATAGTAACGTAAATATTTTTTTATTTACAATGTGTGTTGTTCTTGCTGTATATTACTCGGCCACTATAAAATGATTAGAGTTAGTTTTGTAAACACATCTTCAATCATAATTTTCGGTACAGTACATGAATATGTTGTATAAATGCCACAGACATATATGAGTACCCTCGTTTTCGGCTTCGTCTTCCCTTCATAGTGACCTTTATAATTTGTATACTTGGCTCACTTAACACTCATCCTGTTTGCAGACACAGCTAAACAACATATGTGCTCTCTATGTAATTACATTTGTGCGATGACGTGTAATATATGGGGTGAATTGTAACTGCTTGTTTGCTGTCAGAATAAACATGGTTGACGTTGCACAAAATGCACAACTTGGGTGAATGTCTATTTCTTAATTTCATGCATCCCGGAATGTTCAATGGCCGTGTAAGGTAATGTTCAGAGGTTCTTAAGAGTGAAAAATAATTCTACTTTATTAGCGATTCATTTTTTTTAATTCCTGCATCATAGCATTCACTGCAATAAACATGCAGCTGAGCCACTGAAGCTCAACCACAATTCTGAAATTGCATTTTTAAGGATATTTTGTCTCATTGAAGGATTTGGTAAATGAGTAGATGTACCAACTAGCTCAAATTACCACTTTACTACAGTATATAGTCAGTGACAGGTCAAATATGAAGCGGAAGCTGCTCCCACCTCTTTCCACCTTATCCGAGCGGACAATGAAGAGGAGGCGACCTTCTTTCCACCGTTTGCTCCACTGAAATGAGCTTCCACTTCATTTTGACCTGTCACCGACTATAGTTGCAAATCACCTACGATTGAAAATAACTTGATGAGACTAATTTTGTGTCACACACCTATATACTCATCTTGATTTGTCATTTGGGTGTCATGAAAAACTAATAAAATCTGGAAACGGTGATGAAATTGATATGAAGTGGTTCGGTGCGTTCTTAGAAATAATACAGTGAGAGCAATTCAGTTTATATGAAAAAATGTTAATGCCATACAGATAAAAAAAAATTCAGGGAAATTTCGGAATTGAGATATGCAATATGTCTTTGTATAACAAATGATTGTACAACAATATTAGTATTGATAAAAAAAATACAAGACTGCAATATATGAACCAACTCGCCTGCCTCAACATTGAGCCATCTGTATATGGCTGGATAGAGCCATATCTAGATGTTGACTGGCACCATATAGTGCCATATACAGGAGTACCAGGCATCATATACAGTTATATATGACAGGCCCTGGCACCATATATGACTTTATCAGGCAATATATTGCGTCATATATGGTGTCACCTTGCCATATCTGCCCTGATTTCACCCCTTGTATGGCAATATATGACCTTATATGTCTACTTATATGCCCATATACGGCCCTATATAAAATATATCTGGGACATGTATGACATTTCTGTAAGGGAGGCATTTGCCAGCCGGCTGACTACTTTTGAGGTTGGGGCTGCATGTAAAAGACTCAAAAATAATGTCCCCTGCGTCTGCTCCCGCTTTCGCACTGCTGACTTAAAGTCAATTCGAAGTAAACGAATTGGATCCTTCGATGAAATGCGAGATTCATGTAAAAATTCAATTGCGAGCTAATCCGTTGGAAAAAATATAAACTGGGCGAAGCCAAGCGAATAGACTTAGGAAAGACCCACTGGGAAGAGGACACCGAGACCCCGACACCCATCCCGCTCTCCGGAGCTCAGCAGAGGTCCGATAGTCGCCCTGTCGGGTGAGAGATTTTGAAGTAAAATCACTAAAAAGAACTAAAAATAAAAAAAAAAATCCCCCGTCCGTTTCCGCGTGAGCACTGCGGACTTAAAGCCACTTAAGCAGAAAAAATTAGAGACAATGGGTCAAGCAGAAGTTTAGAAGGAAAATGTCAAAGAAAGGAAAAATGAATATCTAGCTCCTACCGGCAACTAAGGGGACGGGCGCGGATCAGCGGTCATTTACTGAATCCTAAGGATTGCGGAGTTGGATGCGCGAAAATTCGGTGTTGACTTGGGTCTTTGAATGTAGTGACATAATCAATCTTGCGCTTCTCCTCGATTTTCTCCTGATCTGCAGAGGGTCCAGCCGTCGCCTGGGCATCTGGAGAAGACTCTGGAAGACTTGAAATAATCATTATTGCCCCCCATTAAAATAAATATATATATATATAGTATTTTTGTTTCCCTTTTTTCCTTTTTGTTCCCTTTTCTCCCTTTTTTTCTCTATTTTTCTTTTCATTTTTTCTTTCCTTTTCTTTTTTTTCCTTTTTCTTTCTTAAATTTTTCTTTTTTCTCTCTCTTTTTTTTTCTCTCTTTTCACTTTTCCCTTGTTTTGCCGCCATAATGGGAGCAAAGGCGTTTGTGGGCCAAATAGATAGCCCATGATAAGTGAGAGAAGGATGATGATGGAGGTAAATAATTGTGTGGGAGGACAGGTAGTCGCGAGGTGATGGGAACTCTGGTGTAGAAGCCTCTAGCCCGCACTGTGGTTTTTATCTCGTCCTCGTGGGTGTCCATGCATACGTGTAGGTAGGTTTTTTTTTTTTTCTCATTTTAATGTCCAATCGTATGTAATCCAAATCTGAATGTCAAACAATCTCGCGGGAACCGAACAGCAAGAACTGCTGTGCCTTTCTCTTAACTTTTTGTCTCTTTTGTCTTTTTTTTTCTTCTTCTTTCTTTTCTTTTTCTTTGGGGGAGTTCAATTATCCTATCCACTGTAGAGACCAGTGGCCTCCCAATACACGCTTTTTTTTCTTTCTTTTTTTTTTTTGTGTGTCAGGGCATGGGGTGGTTTCCATCCTACAGCCTAAAGTCCCAGGCAGGGAGGTTCAAAGGCGCCCGAGCCTCAAGTTCTAGCAGATTGGAGAATGCAGTCCCTCTCGAGGACGCAGAAAGCTGCAAAGGATGAGATCGTGCTGTCTCGCTCCGGCTCAAATGAGCAATTTTTTTCTTTCTATGGGGGGTTTTCCTTGTCGTGCAGCGGAGCATGCTAGGAAGCTACCCTACGTGACGGCCCTCGCGACCCAGCCCAGGAGGAACTTCCCAGACTGGGCGGGCAACCCCCATCTCCCGGGAAGAGGTCGTGGGCTCCCTAGGTGCCCATGAGCGACCTGGACACCCACTGCCGGGGACCTCTCAGGTTCAAAAGACGTTCCGGAGCACTGAAGTCTAAAATCGGTTGTTGGTGGAGTGAAGGTTCGTTCTTATTCTTACGATTGCGTCAGGGACCCGATGACTGGGAACGTCGATGGTCTGTGGATGTTGATGGTCATCAAGAAGGACTGACAGGACTCCAGCAAGTAGAGAAAAATAAAAAGAAACGTCTATTTACAGTACAGATCGAATCGTTGCCCGACCGACGTTCTTCACGGCCCTCGCGCGTCTCCTCTTCTTCTTCTTTCTTCCCTCATGCCTCGCACGAGCCACAGCCGCGTCACTCTATTTAAAGTCATCACTGAGAGAAAAGAAAGACGAAACTGAATCCCTGCGTATATCGCGCCTTTGGATTTACGGTTCTGGGTTACGTTGACCTTCACACCTCCCCAACAAGTATAATTTTGGGGCTTCAATGTCACAAAATTATCACACAAACAAAAAGAAAAACAAAATGTCCGCTTTCACACCCTGGTCAGTTTCACTCTGGTAAGGTGATTTTGAATGTGCCCGCCAAGGCTCTAAACACCCCGTTGCTACCAAAAGTGCCTTAAGACTTGCATCGTGTAAACTGAAACGTGCATCTAAAAAAAATCAGCAAAGGCCTACGCGGAAGTGGAACCTATGCTCTCTCTAGGCCAGGCTACTTTCCCAAAACGCGCAACTGCCCGTCCAGTCATACAAAAAGAAAAAGAACTCACGAACTTAAAGTATACAATCCATTTAAAAAAAAACACACCACAACTTCGGTTCGCGTATGCGACGAACCAAAAACCATTGCTTGACAAATCAGTCGCTCCTTCTCTATGCGGTCCGTGTGGACCATTTGGACCTCGCACTCCACAAGCTGGTCCATCTCGAAGGCGCTCAGCTGCAACACCCGAACCTCCACCGGGAGCTCCGTGGCCTTGGCCTGCTTGTCTTTTGGGCTGGGCCGCTCCTTCTTCTTGACGGGCTCGCCCTCGGCCACTTTATCGGGGTCTCCTCCCTCGGTCGGGGTTGCTTCTTCGCCACTCGCCGCCCCCGTCGCCACTAGGTCGCCATCGTTTGCACACCCAGCACTTGCCTGTTGACCGTCGGGCTTGCGGTCCACGGCCAAGGCGGACATCACCGAGAAGATGCCGCGCAGGTTGAGACGCACCTTCACCTTGATCTTGGACGCCTCGCCCTCGGCCGTGGAGACAACCTTGTTCACACTGAAGCTGTCCAGCAGCAGGTCCGGGTGGGGCACCGCCACCTCCTGCGGGTACCTGGCCTTGAGGTTGAGGGGCTTGCTCCGGTAGAAGGTGAGCATCTTGCTGAAGGGCAGCTGGTGCCAGCAGGGGAACACCTCTGCCCGGCTGTCCTCTCCTTGCCCGGGTCGTAGCACAGCTCGATGGGGTAGGGCTGGGCGTCCACCACCGCAAAGTCCCGCATCTTGAAGATGGGTTACCGCATGAAACACTGCAGGGCGCAGCCCCGGGCCACCGTCTCGTCCTGGTGCAGTGTCGTCGAGGGCTCCCGTTGGAACACTTTGCGGACCAGCTGCTTGACCGCCGGCACCCGGGTGCCGCCCCCGACCAGCTCCACCGACGCCACGTCCGTCGGCCACAGACCGGCCACCGTCAGCGCCCACGCCATGGTGCGCTCGGCACGCGCTAGCAGCTCGGTGGACATGGCCTCGAAGGTCTCCTGCTTCATCTTGCCCGCAACGTCCCGGTCGTTCTTGAAGCACTCGATGTTGAGCGGCAAGTCGAGCGGGTTGGCACTCATCTACTTCTTGAGCCTCTCGCACTCGGGGATGAGGCGCATGAGGGCACGCCAGTTGGTGGCCACGTCCAGCTTGTAGCGTTCCTTGAACTCCTGGACGAAGTAGCGCACCAGCACCATGTCGAAGTCGCGGCCTCCGACTACACCGAAGGTGGTGGCCATTATCTTGAGCCGGTCCTTGTTGAAGGCCGCCAGCACCACCTGGAGCGCCTAGTGGCCCATGTACACGAAGGCCTCCACGCGCGGCTTGTCCTCGAGCAGGTCGTTCTTGTAGAAACCGAAGTTCAGCGCCACGGCCGTCGTCTGCGACCTCGCCACCATCGTCAGTAAGCGCGTCTTCAGCTTCACAAACCATCGGTTCCAAGTCAACCCTCCCGCAAGCCAATTTTAGTCTGTCGTAGTCATCGGGCGTCAACAGCATGTCTATGCCGTTAACCAATTGTTCAGTGACGGCGCACAAGAGCGGCACCTCTCGAGGGACGTACTCAACGTAGCTTGTGCGAAGAGTCATCGGTATATGGCGTAGAACGGCGCTCACGCTGTCCCCGAACGCCCCAGTCAGTGTCACCCTTCCGGACGACCCCTTCGTTTTAGGCGCCACCCCATCACGCACTACGCTAATCCCCGATCCGGAATCGATAACCGCCCGCACCATCCTCGGGCCGCATTTCACCTCCACTCTCCGCAACTCAGCGCTTGTATGGTTTCGATTGACATTTATGTCCTGGGACATACTCTGCTGACGTGGTGTTAAATTTGTTGAGATGTAACCCACCACGGAGTTATTTCTTTGTCCTCCATCTTCCGTCTTCAGTGGACAGTCACGAGAAAAGTGTCCCATTCCCTTGCAGTTGAAACACTTCACCCGGGAACCGTCTGGTTTAGTGCACTGCCTTGGGTTCTCGTGTTTCTCCTCGAGAGAAGTGGCCTTTGTTGTGTTGTATGCGTGGCTCTTAGAGCCTGACGGGTGATCTCGCTTTTTGCATCGCTCGCCTTCGTCGAAACGGTCGGCCAGCGCAGCCACCTCTGCTGGTTTAAGCCACTTTCCGGTCTCATTTAGTGTTACATAGGTCTGCATGTCGACGGGCAAGGAATCCCTAATGCGGTCAGATACCATTAATGCTAGCAAGTCCTCAAGAGAGTCGATCGAGCGACTTCGAGCATAATACTCGAAACAGCTCTCGACCCGTGTCGCAAACTGAGTCCAGGATTCTTTCTCCATTTTGGTGGCCTTGAGAAAAAGCCTCCTGTACTCAGCCGGCGACAGTTTGAGTTCCAAGAGAACTCGCTCCTTAACCGCACCGTAATCACTCGCTTCGCCGACAGGCAGCCTATTCACCAGCGCCCGCATGCGCTCCGTAAAATAAGGTCGCACGAGCGAGCCCCTCAGGCGCTCAGGCACCTCATATGTCGCAAAGACATTTTCAACACCGTCGAACCAGCTTGGTACAAGCAGTTCGGACGACGGCATTTGTGTCAACACACCCTTCATGAGCCTGGAAAAGCTAAGCACCTCTTCCCTCAGGTTGAGTTCTGCGCCGCCTCCACTGGTTCTGGGTCTGTTTTCCGCACGAACTCGCTCTAGTTCAAGCTCTAGACGCACTAGCCGTTCTTTTTCTCTTACGAGCTCAATCTCTCTTTCAATCAGTGAGCTACTCGATCGGCCATCCCGGACCCCTTCCTCGTGCGTCCCCACGGTCGCCGCTGGTCTACTCTGAGGTGACGGTTCACCTCGCTCGTCGACACTGTTATCATTAGCTCCATCCCGATCCAACGAGGTAACCGGCCTACGCCGTTCCCCACTACGTAGCTCCATGGCGGGCACCAGTCAAAATAATCACCTTACCTTTGAAGGTTGACAAGTCCCTATGGCAAGCACACGCAGTCTGTCGATCGGAACAGTCCGGCCCGATAACGGTGTCCGAGTCGTGTAGACGCTTCGCAGGGCTGTGAGTCTGCAGCACTTCCGAAGCCGCGTCGACGCGAAGTCTCGGCGTTCCAAGTCTTCTTCGTTAAACACGGCTGCTGAGGCCCAGGAACTTGCCGCCTCTCTTCTTGTTGAATGGAGTCGCTGTCCGCTGAATCTGCTGAGTCGTTCCAGCCGGCGGGGCCCGCTGACGCAATCCTGTCGACTGCGCCAGTGAAGGTTCGTTCTTATTCTTACGATTGCGTCAGGGACCCGATGACTGGGAACGTCGATGGTCTGTGGATGTTGATGGTCATCAAGAAGGACTGACAGGACTCCAGCAAGTAGAGAAAAATAAAAAGAAACGTCTATTTACAGTACAGATCGAATCGTTGTCCGACCGACGTTCTTCACGGCCCTCGCGCGTCTCCTTCTTCTTCTTCTTTCTTCCCTCATGCCTCGCACGAGCCACAGCCGCGTCACTCTATTTAAAGTCATCACTGAGAGAAAAGAAAGACGAAACTGAATCCCTGCGTATATCGCGCCTTTGGATTTACGGTTCTGGGTTACGTTGACCTTCACAGGTGGTGTTTTTTTTTCTTCGTTTCCTTTTTTGGGGGTTGGGGGAGGTCCCGGAACTCCCATTTAGAGGGGTTCCTGCAGGCGGTTGTTCCATTACCGTGGAAGGGCCCTCCCATTACCCAGGACCCAAGCGAGAAAGGAAAATCGGAGGATCCGTGGTTTGTGCGTGTGCCGGTTGGTGCCCATTTCTGCCTGTGGAACTGGGTGTCCCAAGTAAGAGTCATGATATTTCCCTGTGGAATTTGTCATTGCTATATCTAGTATATACTGCTTTATCTATCTTTTTTGCGCCTTTTTTTGGAGAGAACAGTTGATGTTGGGAGTTGACAAGAAAAGCCTGGGGAGAACCCACCAAGGTGGAATGTTCTGTACCCGTGTTGGGGTAACCGTTGAGGTACTGTGGATTATACGTGGAGAAGGGCACCAGTCCCCATGCTGCCAATTCTCGCCAGGACGTTTTTTTTTTCTTTTTCTTTTTGGAGACGGGAAGTGAGCAAGTTAATCTGTGCGGTAAGGGATTGTAATATAGTCATTATTTCTATGTTGGCCGCTACGTTCGGTTTATTAAGGTCATTGAGTCCCTGAGGCAACAGTTTGGTAAGTTGTGTGCAAAATGTTGGAGTGAGTGGGCAAGTGGAGGTGTAGTGCATGAATCAATCAACTGGTTGGCCACAGGAGCAGTTAGTCTTATTGATTCTCTGAAATTTGAAAAAGTAGTAGGGGAATATGCCATGGATTGTAAAAATTAGTGTCTGATAAGAATTAGTGGGGAAATATTTAGGTATCATGAAAACGGATGGAACGCATTTGAATATGGGGGAAGCAGTGCAGTTTGTTTGCCAATCGCTGTTCCAAATGTGGTATTTTTGTGTCTTGAGAAGTTTCCGTGTGTAGTATTTCGTGCGTGGTAGTGTGAGGGGAGTGTCAGAGTGTCCAGCTGTGTTGGTTAAATGATCTGCTAGGTCATTTCCGTAATTATTCGTGTGACTGCCTATATAAACGAGGTGAATTGAGTGTGAGTTATGCAAACTGAGTAGTTCCTGTTTGATGGCAAAGACTGTAGGATGTGTGTTATGTGGGTTGGCACTTGCCTTTAGGGCTGAAAGGCTATCGGAGTATAAGCTGAAGCTAAATATATTCTGGAGAAGGGATGCGTGGGTGACTGCTTGGTATATGGCTGTTAATTCCGCGTCATATATAGTGGCATGAGATAGGAGTTTGTATTTACCATGTTCTATTATGTTGTCGCGTGTATCGAGGATAAGATACGCGACGCCTACGGTATCCTGAAGAAGAGATCCATCGGTATACATCTGGTGTGCGGAAAAAGGCAGTGTAGTGGGTGTTGACTGTGATGAGATAAAAGTAAAATTTGGGAGTAGGGCAGAGTGGGGATCCCAAAAGTCAATATCGTGTTTAATGAATGACGCTTCATCGGTGCTACCGTGAATAGTGTAGTTGGAGCGATGGTGGGAGCGAAGGTGGAACATATGAAAAAGGTAGATTTCGCGGTTAAGTGTGAGTTGAATGGGGACGATATTAGTCAAGATGTTAAGGCTAGTATCACTAACGGTATAAAAAGGCTTTACTAATTTTTCGGAGGGGGATGCGTTGAATAGATTTCAGCTTTCGTTGTAAGTGTGAGGGGTTAGGGGTGTCCAGCATACTTGGGCGCCATATATATCATGCCTTCTAAACTCCGAAGATAAAAATCGCGAAAAAGTTTGGGGCTGAAGCCGCAATGGATACCGGTGATGGAGGAAAGGGCAGCAGTGTGTATAGAGATGAGGTCGCGAAGATGAGTAGAATGCGGGAGGAAAGAAAGAGAGTGATAAAAAATTATTCCTAAAATTTCAAGTTCATGCATATGTTTAATGTTATGACTTCCCAGTTTCACTGGGGGGCGGGGGGGGCGTTTAATGTAGTGACGACCAAGAAGAAGAAACTTGCATTTGTCTTGGTTAAACTGTATTTTATGTTGGGTACACCAGATATGAATAAGGGTCATTGCATTGTTAGATGTAGTCTCAAGTTGAAAGCGTGTTTCGCCAGAGATAAGCAGCGCAATATCGTCAGTGTATGCTTGAACGTGGGTATTGGGAGGAAAGGGCAAGTTCAGAAGAGAGCTTAGAAGGATATTTTAGAGAAGCGGGCTGAGGGGGAGCCTTGAGGGCTCCCGAGTGAGGGCAGTGTAGGAGACAGGCGAAGTCTGTAGGGGATAGGTAAGGGAACGGTTGGAGAGTATGTTTTGAAGAAGAAGGTAGATATTTGGGTGAAGATTATCTTGTTTCAGCTAGTCTAGAACAAATGGAATCCAGATAGTCTTAAAAGCGATGGAGATGTCTAAGCATATAAGAAGGGCTTTAGTGTTAGTAGATACCGCAGAGTGAATATAAATTTTTAGCTGTAGGAGGGCTGAGCTACAGGACTTAAGGTGCGTGAAGCCAAATTCATCAGGATGGAGAAGGTTGCGTGTATAAAGGATATGATAAACAAGATTACTGACAAGCTTTTCAAGAACTTTGCCAAGGAGGGAGTTAATGCAGATAGGGCGATAGGAGGAGGGTAGGTGTGGAGGCTTATCAGGTTTAGGAAGTAGGATAACCCGGGAATCTTTCCAAATAGGGGGAAATAGGAATAGGTGAGGCAGGCGTTGAGCAGTTATAAAGGCAGTGTCGGATAAAGGGAGAGGGAGGTTTTTCACAAGGGAGGCTGTTATGTTATCAGTTCCAAGGGTAATGCGGGAGCAGGTTGCGTCGGGTGATTTGTGTGAGTTCCGTGAGGGGGAAGGGGAGGAGAAGGGGAGGTCGTTAGGGAAATCCGGTGGTGTTAGTACCTGGTGGGCGAGCTCTATCTGGGACGCGGAGTAAGAAGAAAGATTGTCGCATGGGAATTGTTGGACAATAACAGTTTTGATGGAGTTGGCCAGAGATTCGGTGTATGATTCATTAGGCTTAAAAATAGGGGGTATAATATTGGACGTTTTAGTTTGTTGAGCGTGAGCTTATAGGGTAAAGCGAAAATATTGGAACGGGTGACCCGTGTGCAGAAGGTTTGCCAGGAGGTGGTCTTAGCGGTTTTGATGAGAAGTTTATATTACTTCTACGCTGTCAAAAATGGGTCTTGTAGACTCACCGAAGTGGAGTCCCGGCACGATGGTAGCGATGGCGCATAGCGCGTATCCGCTTGCGCTCCATCTCCAGCTCAGGCGTCCACCATGGACTCTGTTTAGTGCTCTTGTATATATATATATATATCTAGAGTATTTCACGAAGAGTGTGCGGATGTTTGTTGTATAAGGTATCAATAACATATCGAAGGTATTCGCAGGCGGTGATGTGTTGGGTCTGTTGGTGTTGAATCTATGGGTCGTGTGCTAAGGTTTCAAGGAGTTGAAGTTTTCCTTTTTTGTGAGGCTTTTAGTCTGTAAAGAAGAGCTGGAATGCTTGGATAAATAGGCAGTTATGGTCGCTGCCGACAATGTCGGGAAGAACAAACCAGTGGGTGACATCTTTTAAGAGAGGGTTTGAAACAAGCGTTAAATTTACTCTAACATTGGCCCCAAGTGGAGCAGTATGTCGGGGGTGAGTCGGGGGAATTTAGTGTATGTAGGTCAAGGGTTATAGGAAATTGTGCCAACTGGGTACACTGTAAAAAAAAAAGCCATAAGTTAACAGCCATTTTCAAAACGGGAACGCGCCGCGAAAGGCGCGCGCGGGAAAAACAACGTAGAGGCTGCATGACGGTACGAGTCCCTAAATGTACGGCTTCGCACGGTAAAAAAAACCGTAAGCTAACAGCCATTTTCAAAACTGGAGCGCGCCGTCAATGGCGCGCTCGCTCAAAACGCCGTAGAGGTGGCATGACAATACGAGTCAGTAAATGTACGACTTCACATACTTCTAGTTGAGGTCTGTGTTCCCTCTTCTTTCAAGTAAAAACACATAACACAAGCCAGATTTGCTCTTGGGATAGTTTTCTTTGTTGGCAGATGTGTCATGTTTTGTGCCATTGGTGCGAA